>JAGIQG010000021.1:4153829-4182415 GCA_024679065.1 Sphyrna mokarran | reverse complement strand
TCAGAGGGTCAGTGCTGAGGGAGTGCCGCACTGTCAGAGGGTCAGTGCTGAGGGAGTGCCGCACTGTCAGAGGGTCAGTGCTGAGGGAGTGCCGCACTGTCAGAGTGTCAGTCTGAGGGAGTGCCGCACTGTCAGAGGGTCAGTGCTGAGGGAGTGCCGCACTGTCAGAGGGTCAGTGCTGAGGGAGTGCCGCACTGTCAGAGGGTCAGTGCTGAGGGAATGCCTCACTGTCAGAGGGTCAGTGCTGGGGAGTGCCGCACTGTCAGAGGGTCAGTACTGAGGGAGTGCCGCACTGTCAGAGGGTCAGTGCTGAGGGAGTGCCGCACTGTCAGAGGGTCAGTGCTGAGGGAGTGCCGCACTGTCAGAGGGTCAGTGGAGGGAGCGCCGCACTGTCAGAGGGTCAGTGCTGAGGGAGTGCCGCACTGTCAGAGGGTCAGTGCTGAGGGAGTGCCGCACTGTCAGAGGGTCAGTGCTGAGGGAGTGCCGCACTGTCAGAGGGTCAGTGCTGAGGGAGTGCCGCACTGTCAGAGGGTCAGTGCTGAGGGAGTGCCGCACTGTCAGAGGGTCAGTGCTGAGGGAGTGCCGCACTGTCAGAGGGTCAGTGCTGAGGGAGTGCCGCACTGTCAGAGGGTCAGTGCTGAGGGAGTGCCGCACTGTCAGAGGGTCAGTGCTGAGGGAGCGCCGCACTGTCAGAGGGTCAGTGCTGAGGGAGTGCCGCACTGTCAGAGGGTCAGTGCTGAGGGAGTGCCGCACTGTCAGAGGGTCAGTGCTGAGGGAGTGCCGCACTGTCAGAGGGTCAGTGCTGAGGGAGTGCCGCACTGTCAGAGGGTCAGTGCTGAGGGAGTGCCGCACTGTCAGAGGGTCAGTGCTGAGGGAGTGCCGCACTGTCAGAGGGTCAGTGCTGAGGGAGCGCCGCACTGTCAGAGGGTCAGTGCTGAGGGAGCGCCACATTGTCAGAGAGTCAGTGCTGAGGGAGCGCCGCACTGTCAGAGAGTCAGTGCTGAGGCAGTGCCGCACTGTCAGAGGGTCAGTACTGTGGGAGTGCCGCACTGTCAGAGGGTCAGTACTGTGGGAGTGCCGCACTGTCAGAGGGTCAGTGCTGATGGAGTGCCACACTGTCAGAGTGTCAGTGCTGAGGGAGTGCCACACTGTCAGAGTGTCAGTGCTGAGGGAGTGCCACACTGTCAGAGGGTCAGTGCTGAGGGAGTGCCGCACTGTCAGAGGGTCAGTGCTGAGGGAGTGCCGCACTGTCAGAGGGTCAGTGCTGAGGGAGTGCCGCACTGTCAGAGGGTCAGTGCTGAGGGAGTGCCGCACTGTCAGAGGGTCAGTGCTGAGGGAGTGCCGCACTGTCAGAGGGTCAGTACTGAGGGAGTGCGCACTGTCAGAGGGTCAGTGCTGAGGGAGTGCCGCACTGTCAGAGGGTCAGGTGAGGGGTACTGCACTGTCAGAGGGTCAGTGCTGAGGGAGTGCCGCACTGTCAGAGGGTCAGTGCTGAGGGAGTGCCGCACTGTCAGAGGGTCAGTGCTGAGGGAGTGCCGCACTGTCAGAGGGTCAGTGCTGAGGGAGTGCCGCACTGTCAGAGGGTCAGTGCTGAGGGAGTGCCGCACTGTCAGAGGGTCAGTGCTGAGGGAGTGCCGCACTGTCAGAGGGTCAGTGCTGAGGGAGTGCCGCACTGTCAGAGGGTCAGTGCTGAGGGAGTGCCGCACTGTCAGAGGGTCAGTGCTGAGGGAGTGCCGCACTGTCAGAGGGTCAGTGCTGAGGGAGTGCCGCACTGTCAGAGGGTCAGTGCTGAGGGAGTGCCGCACTGTCAGAGGGTCAGTGCTGAGGGAGTGCCGCACTGTCAGAGGGTCAGTGCTGAGGGAGTGCCGCACTGTCAGAGGTGCTGCCTTTCCTGTTTAAGTTTCCTGTTTGCAGATTGACTGCCAGTTATTTCTACATTTCAAAATAATTCCAATTGTTTTGAGGATCTTTGTTGTAGGAGGCGCCATGTGTAAGATATCAGATTCTCGAGGAGATACAGGCTCAAAATCTGCTGATGTCACTGAAATAAAGAATATTATTCATTGCGATAGAGATTCAGAGAGACTTTGCGTAGATGTTGATAGGTTAACAAAAAGCTGAGAGGATGTTGTGTTTTTCAAATAGGGATACCACGGACATAGGAGGGAGCAGGGGGCGGGCAACGGGAAGGTCTGTTGACCTCAGGCAGGATTTTACAGTTTCGGGATGAGTGAGGCTGTATAATCCCACTCCCGGTGTTTCAGAGAGGACACAGTGTTCATCACATGCACACTCGTGTTAGAATGCTGAAGCTCAGGGAAAGTGTGGAGGACATTTACCAGCTGGTATTCAGAACGAAAGGCATTGATTTAGACACAAGGGTCTGAGCAGAGCAGCTTGGGCAAAGTTGCTCCCAGTGGTGGATGGGTTGGGAAAGAGAGGGCACAGATTGACAAAGAAACCAATGGAGACACCAGGAGAAAGTTTCACACAGCGAGTGGAATGTGTGACATGAGAGAGAGGTAGAGGAAAATTCAATGGAGAATTTCAGGAGGGTATTGGGTTGCTTTCTAGAAAGGACGGACATGCAGGGTTCCGGGATAAAGGCAGGGGAGTGACAGTTGGTAAATTTCTCCAACGGAGAGTTAGCACAGATCAGGAGGGGCTGAATAGCCTCATTCTGTACAATAACCACCCTGTGCCTGACACAAGACTCGCGAAACAACGCTCCACCTTTGGAGGTGAATTGATTGGAGCAGAGAAATTAAAATGGAGGGTCTGGGAGAGGCGGACAAATTTATTAATCGGTTGGGAAAATGAGAAACGAACTACTTTGATGAATGGATTGGTAACGAGGGGGCAGAAAGGCCTCCTTTCCTAATTGTAAGACTGCATGATGCTAACTTAAAGCACGAGTGTAAAAGGAGGAATTCCAGTTGGAATATTAGTTGCTGTCTATCGCCGCGCTGCCTGGGATATACCATTGCCCCAGGTGAATCTCCCACCTTTAAAGAGTTGATAAAATAACTGTTCTGAAATTAACACTGCATTTGCACTGGGACTATTCAGTTACACAGCATGAAGTTAATAGAAACCAGGGTTCTGTGGGAAGATTTTATTTCACTGCTCATCCAGAGAAGGTGAAGAAAGTTGACCCCAACCCCCAGCGCCCAGCTGGTTTAATTCTGGGAGTCTTGGGCCAATTTTCTGTCTAGTTTTAACAAGTTTCCTGGTGTTTTGGGTGAGTTTGGGTGGGTGAGGGTTTAATTTCCCGATGTTATGCCCATTTCTCACACTCTGTGTGTTGGTGAGATCTTCTCCATATTTTGGGGTTATCTGGGTTCACTGTCCACACTGAGGTTCAGGACCCAGCCAGGGGGAGGGTGGGGAGGATGCAAAGCTTTGATCAGCTGATCCCATCACACTCCCTTCTCAGCTGGGCCAGGAATGCACTGGAATTATGTAAGGCCACTTCTCCATTCAATAATGCAGTTTCCAATCATTATATATTACAGCCCAGTGCTTGATGTATTACAGATCAATCCTTATATATTACAGCCCAGTGCTTGATGTATTACAGATCAATTCTTTATATATTACAGTCCAGTCTTCTACGGACAACATTCCGTAGAGCCAGACTTTGTGCATTAGCAAAGCCTCCTGTATCTATATTCACTGAAATTCCAAAGATTCGATTCCAGAACTGCTGATTCCAGAACATATTCTAACTCAGCACCTCATAGACTCATAGAATCCCTACAGGGTATAAGGAGACCATTCAGCCCATCAAGTCTTCACCGATCACAATTCCAACCAGCCTCCATCCCCATAATCACAAGCTCTTTACCCTAGTTAGTCTCCCTGACATTAAGGGGCAATTTAGCATGAAAACCCCCTACTCGCCACACTCTGGTTCACATACAATGAGGAAGAATTTAGGATGGCCAATGCATCTAACAAGTGTATCTTTTGGACTCTGGGAGGATACTAGAATTCCTGGAGGAAACCCATGCAGACATGGGTAGAATGTGCAGACACATAGACAGTGACCTGAGCCTGGAATTGAACTCGGGTCCCTGGCGTTGTGAGGCAGCAGCGCTAACCACTATGTCACTGTGCTGCCCATCAATAGTTAACTAACTCTGCAGCTACTGCTAGTTGCTAACGCATTTATAAGAGACTGATACTGACCACAAGTACAATTTAATATTAACGATGACAGGAGTTTTATTAACTAAACGAACAAAAGTTAAATTTAAGTTAAATGTCAAGTTAAATCTTATCTGTGTAAAGAAAATGTATTTTTAAATATATTTAGGGTAGACAGTGGTATCTGTAAAGTGAATTTATGTTTGTATGAGTGTGTGTATGTGCATGTGAGTGTGTGTGTGTGTCTGTGTGTGAGTGTGCTTGTGTGAGTGTGCATGTGTGTGAGTATGCATGTGTGTGCATGAGTGTGAATGTGTGTGTGAATTTGTGTGTGTGTGCATAGAACATAGAACATAGAACATTACAGCGCAGAACAGGTCCTTCGGCCTTCGATGTTGCGCCGACCAATTATGAAAAAAAGCAATGACCCTCCAAACTAAACCATTCCCTTCTCTTCCATAAACTTATCAACTAAACTATGACTGTGCATGTGTGTGAGAGTTTGAGTGTGTGAGAGTGAGAGTATGTTTGTGGGAGTGTGTGCATGTCTGTGTGTGAATGTGTGTGAGTGTGTGCATGTGTGTGAGTTTATGAGTGTGAGTGTGAAAATGTGTGTGTGTTTGTGTGTGTGTGTGTATCTGTGTGAGTGCATAACTAATTATCCTGTAACTGAGTGTCTTTAAAGTTGAGAAGCAGGGATTTGAATTGAAGTGAGTTGGGCGTTTTACATGTAAATAAGACTTGAGCAGAAATTTGCTTTCAAGAACATTTGTTGTGTTCAGTTGTTAAATATCAAAAGGAACTATAATGATATAAATAAAGACAGCAAAGTTATTCAATTTTATTTTGCCCAAAAATGGTGCCCCTGAAACATAAAATATTTTTAAATCCTGGGGAAGGTTCATTTCGATGAAGGATAAACGTAACGAAGAAGGCAAAAGAGACAAACATCTTTAAAAGGAGATTGGGAGTTGTGCTGGGAGTGTGGCTATGTTAGACCTCCTGGAGTGGACTCAGCGCTGGAAGAGAGCTCTGAAAGGAAACAAAGTGATTGTGTTCCCAGCCAACCCAGAAAAAATACCTGTGTGTTTTTATTCCAGAAAGCGAGGCTTTATTTCAAGATTTTTGGAATTTTCCACAGTGGAGTAGGAGAGAGAGAAAGCCTGGGATATCTTTTCCCAGTAGTGGATTCCTGCTGGTGATATGACTGGATTTGTTTATATATTATAAAGCTCTGGGAACTGTTGCCTAAAGGGATCTTTATTTGTGACTCGGAAATCCTTCTGTTCTGTAATAGAACATAGAACATAGAACATAGAACATAGAACATTACAGCACAGAACAGGCCCTTCGGCCTTCGATGTTGTGCTGACCAAAATAAAAAGCAATGCCCCTCCAAACTAAATCATTCCCTTCTCCTCCATATACTTATCAATTAACCTCTTAAACGCCACCAAACTTGGCGCATCTACAACAGCTGCAGGCAGGGCATTCCACTCCCTAATCACTCTTTGAGTAAAGAACCTACCTCTGATATCCGTCCTATAACTCATACCCCTTAATTTAAAGCTGTGTCCCCTCGTGCTAGCTTTCTCCATCCTAGGAAAAAGGCTATCACTGTCCACCCTATCTAAACCTCTAATCATCTTATATGCTTCAATAAGATCCCCTCTTAGCCGCCTCCTTTCTAACGAAAACAACCTCAAATCCTTCAACCTCTCTTCATAGGACCTGCCCTCCATACCAGGCAACATCCTGGTAAACCTCCTCTGTACCCTCTCCAATGCCTCCACATCTTTCTTATAATGTGGGGACCAGAACTGCACACAATACTCCAAGTGCGGCCGCACTAGAGTTTTGTACCGTTGCAACATGATGCTGCGGCTCCTAAATTCAATCCCCCTACCAATAAAAGCTAAGACTCCATATGCCTTCTTAACAACTTTATCCACTTGACTGCCTACTTTCAGGGATCTATTGACACATACACCAAGATCCTTCTGTTCCTCAGCACTATTAAGAGCCCTACCATTAGCCCTATACTCTAATGCTAATTTTAACCATGTAAATGTAATCTTGTGTGTTTAAATTTTCTTTTCTTTTGTTAACATGTTTTATTTTAATATTTTAAATCTCCATAAGTTACTAGAGTTTGTGACCCCCGACATCAGTACATGTACTGTCTCGTAGTAAAATATAAATAGAAAAGAGTTGTGATAGCTTGCCAAGTTTCCCTTCAGGATTCGGTTGACACGACACTTATTCCCTTACTGATCATAACAATTATAGAAGGAGATCAACCCTTAAAAGCCCCTCACTCACCAAACTCCCTGAGTTCAGTCAGTGGGTTAATTAACAGCCCCCTCTACTCTGTTGTGTTAGACTATTTTGGAGCAGGGATTCCACATTCCTCTCCTGAAAAGCCGTATTCTCAGTCTAGCCCTTGTTGTGGACTTTTTTCTATCCAGTTTCTTCTATATGATATAACACAGCCTCTTGTCCTCATACAGCACCGTTTACAAATAACTCCAGTAACTAGACTATTTCCTACAAGCTTCCTTTCTGCGCTCTGTGCAAAGACTTGCAACATGCTGTCAAAATGCATTCAGTTCTGATTGGTGACAGGAGATCGAAGGACTTTATTGAAACATGAAGCATGAGATAGGGATATCTGCCTCCCTCTGTGTCTCTCAGTCTCTCATCTGTCTCCCTTTCTCTCCTCCTGGCTCTCATTTTGTTTCTCATTTTTTTTTTCTGTTCCTCTCTCTGTCATTCTCTCAAATCTCCTTTCCCTCTCTTCCTATGTGTTGCTCTCTCCTCCCCGGCAATTTACAGGAATTCGGGATTCCTTCTCCTGGGCGTTAGATGGTCAGCCAGAGGCAGCAATGACAATATATTTCCTTGTTGCTGTCCCTGTTTCAGTGTCATGGGTGGGGAGACCGCTGCGATGTCCTTTCGCAATCACACAGTGTGAGTCCAGTCTGTTTCACCATCCAGCCTCTCTGACAGAAATAACATCGTTGAACACATGCTTAGCCCAGTTTGAAAGACAGCAATTTACAGGCGGTTTTTGTTGTGGAGGAGGAGGGATATTTTGTCCAAACTTCTTTTGCGAAGCTTTTATTTTTGAATGGAACTGCGATCATTCAGAGGAATCGAGTGCAGCAGCTGCTTAGGGAGTGAAGCACACTCAGATGTGACCTGCGTCCCTGACCCCGGCACTGTTACTGCCTCCTCCAAGCAGGTTATTGCTCCATTAACAGTCTCCAGTGAGATAACTGGCCCAGTTCCACTTGCCACCTTCTGTCCAGATTGTTGTCAGTTCAGTGCTTGTTGCAAACCACACTGGGCCAATGATGAGTTGGAGCCAAACCATTTGCACTGCCAGGCTCCTTCCTGCATTTGCAGAGGATGCTCACAGCTCACTGCTGACCTGCTTCTCTGCGTCCCGGTGCTGGGTTATTATTGGAGACTGGGCCTCCTTTTTCTGTGTGCTTGCAGCCTGAGCCAATGTCTAAATAAACTTCCCACTCTCGGGGAGAAGGACACACCCTCGGATCGTGTTCCTCTACCAACCTGCCAAGGCTGACTTCAAATATCTGACTCATAAACCTGCAGTCCGTGCCAGTCACACAGAGAGAGAGAGAGAGAGAGACTGCAGAACCAAATGGTGGGGCTGGTCAGCTATTCCATGAGAGTATGTTGGATTATCTATCTCCCTGCTGGACATATAGTTTTCAAAGTTTGAATCCATTCTAGTCCAATCCCAGTGCAATCTCGGATCTGGTCTCTAAGTATTGATGCCCAGCAGGGGACATGTGTCTGTGGCTCAGAGGAAAGATTCACACCTGAAGAGAGTCGGAAGGGTTGGGTTTTGAACCCCATTCATGTCAGAGATAAGACCATAAGTTATAGGAGCAGAATTAGACCACTCGACCCATCAAGTCTGCTCAGCCATTCAAGCATGGCTGATGTCTTTCTTATCCTTATTCCCCTGACTTTTCCCCATAATCCCCGACCTGCTTATTAATCAAGAACATGTCAAGTTGTAGCACCAATTCTGAATACTGGGTTCATGTCCAATTGGGATATTTGCATTCAATGGGTGCTAGTTTTTGGCTTTATATCAGATATTATCACATGGCCCCATTTATAGGATGATGGATGATGTGTCCTTGATAGCTGAAAAGATTTGGGAATGGTTGAGATATTCAGTTAATACTCTACTAAATTAGCAAACAGAGTTCCCAACATGCAGTGTATATGAAATAAAAAGATATATCAATAACACCTTCAGGAGATTGCAAGTATGTCATTTTGACTCCTTACACCAACCTTGGCAAGTCTAGATTGAAAATTGCGAGCAGTTCCAATATGCATAAGGTGGATGGTTGCATTGTGTATAACTGATATTGATGCCGTACGTGTTATCACATTATGTGTCCACCAATGACACAGTTTCTGTTATTCATTGGATAAAAGCAAATTACCGCAGATGCTGGAATCTGAAATCAAAAGAGAAAATGCTGGAAAATCTCAGCAGGTCTGGAAGCATCTGTAAAGAGAGAAAAGAACTGACGTTTGGTGTCCAGATGATCCTTTGTCAAAGCTAAAAGGCAGAGAAAGTGGAAGACATTTATACTGCCGGGGGAGGGAATGAAAAATGAGCTATAGTCACAGGAGAAAGACTGCTAATGGCAGCCCCCAGAGAGAATAAAGAGTGTGAATGGGCAAATGGCAGAGAAGCTGAAATTAGAGGGTAAACTGTGACAGATGGGGAGTGGAGGGGGGAGGTGAATGGGACAGAGATAAAACTCAAAAAAAGAGAAGCAAAGGGAGAGAAAAGATAAGGGATTGGGGACAAAATGGGGGAAAGAGTGGGGGGGGGGAAGAAAAATGAAGAAAGACAATAAAGAAATAAAAGGTGAAAAACAGTAAAATATTAAATAAACTAGAATGAAAACAAAGGGCTGGAGGTGTGGTCAAACAAAGTTGTTGAATTTAACGTTGAGACTGGAAGACTGTAAAGTGCGGAGCCGAAAGATGGGATGCTGTTCCTCCAGTTGGCGTTGAGCTTCACTGGAACATTGCAGCAGGCTAAGGACAGACACATGGGCATGGGAGCAGGATCATGTGTTAAAATGGCAAGCAACCAGAAGGTCAGGTCCTGATTGCACATAGACTGAAGATGCTCAGCAAAGCGATCACCCAGTTTACACTTGGTCTCTCCTATATAGAGGAGACCACATTGGGAGAAGTGAATGTAATACATCAAATTGGAAGAGGTACAAGTGAAATGCAGCTTAACCTGGAATGCGTGTTTTGAGCCTCGGATTGTGAGCATGGAAGAGGTAAAGGGTCAGGCGTGACACATTCTGCGATTGCATGGGAAGGTGTTGAGAGTTACAGGAGAGGCGTTGGGAAGAGTAGACAAGGTTATCCCAGAGGGAACCGTTTCTGTGGAATGCTGGCAGAGAGACTGAAGGGAAGATGTGTTTGTAGAGGCATCACGCTGGAGTTGGTGAAAATAGCGGAGGATTGTGCTTGGCATGAGGAGGCTGGTGAGGTGAAATGTGAGAACTCCACCCTTGTTCTGGGAGGGAGTGGAGGGGGTGAGGGTCGTGGTGCAGAAGGTGGACTGCATACTGTTGGGAGCCTTGATGATAACGGTAGATGGGAATCCACGGTTGAGGATAAAGGAGCCCATGTTAGAAACAGCACTTTGGAAAGTGGCATCATCGGAACAAATGTGACGGAGGTGAAGGAGCTGAGAGAAAGGAGTGGAATCCTTACAGGATGTGAGGTGTGAAGAGCTGTAGGTAGCTGTGGGGTCAGTGAATGGATATTGATAGATAGTCAATTGCTGGAAATGAAGATAGAAAGATCAAGGAAGGGAAGGCAGGGGTCTGAGATGGACCAGGAGAAGGTGGCGGACAGATGGAAACTGGAAGAATTTTTCAAGGTTTGAGTGAGAACATGAAGCAGCACCAAAGTAGTCATCGATGTACCGGGAATGGAGCTGTGGGAGGGGACCCGGATAGGCCTCGAATAAGGAATGTTCCACATAAAAAGGCAAGCGAAGCTAGGACCCATGTGGAGACCCATTGCTACTCCTTTGTTCTGGAGAAAGTTGGATGAGGTAAAGGAGAAGTTGTTGAGAGAGGGAACAAGTTTGGCCAGGCGGAGGAGAGAGGTGGCCGATTCCAATTATGCAGCCCTCTTTTCAAGAAAGGAGTGAAGTCTCTGTGGCCATCCTGGTGTGGGATGAGAGTGTAGAGGGATTGTATATCGCTGGTGAATAGAAGGTGGATCGGGCCTGCAAACTGGGAGCTTTCAATATGACACAGGGCATCGGAGGAATCGCAGACATAGGTGGGGAGGAAATGGACAAGGGGGATGGGGATGGAGTTGAGGTAAGAGGAAATACACTCAGTGGACACAATGGGTCTATCAGGGCAGTCCCTGTTGTGGATTATGGGAGGTCGGTAGAAGCAGCCTGTCCGGGATTGGGAGGCAACGAGATTGGAAACTATGGGGGGAAGGCATTCGGAGGAAATGAAGTCAATGACTGTGTTGGAGATAAAGGCTTGATGTTTAGTGATGTCTGGTCATGGTCGATGGGGAGGTAGGAGGAAGTATCTGAGACTTGGTGCTCAGCCTCTGCCAGGTAGAGGTCAGGACATCAGGTGACAACAGCACCCCGTTTGTGGGAAGGTTTGGCGATCATGTCAGAGTTGGACCTGAGGGAGTGAAGAGCAGAAAATTCAGCAGGAGCGAGGATGGAATGGGTGAGGGGGGCAGAAAAATTGAGATGGCCAATGTCCCGACAACAGTTCTCAATGAAAAGATCGAAGGCTGATAATTGTTCTGGTGGGGGGTGTCCAATTTGAGGCAGAATGTTGGAGACATGTGAAAGGATGTGTGGAATGGGGGGGGCGGGGAGGACTCTTGCCCAAAAAAGTGGGCACGGAGATGAAGGGGGTGGAAGAAGAGTTCAACATCACTGAGATGGAGACATAAGGGTACAAAGCTGAATTCTTTACTGAGGACAGCATGCTCAGCTTCAGAGAGGGGAAGGTCAGGGGTGATGACACGGCAAGAGCTGAGGCTCGAAGAGATGGAGTTCGAGGGAGCGGGATTGGTGAAGAGCTTGGGATGGGCAGTAGTGTTGATAAGTTGTTGAAGGTTGCTTTCCTTAACATCTGCAAGAAACAGGAAAAAGTTTCTTTAAGATGTTGAATGATGTGGAGGATGAGAGAGAGAGAGAGAGTAAGACGGTGTTGTGGGAGAGAAATGTGGAGTATCTTCATATCACGAAGCATGAGTGTGACTTTCAAGATACAGCAAGAACAGCAGTAGGAAGGATGTTGTATATCCTGGGGTGATGTGTAATCCTCAAGGTTACAGGCAGGCTGGAATTTGAGCTCAAATCCATATGGGATCGGTCAGTGATGAAGACGATCACTGAGGGAGGAAATGTGGAAGGAAGTCTTGGTAAACATGTTGTCCAATGCTAAGAGAGGAATAGAATGCAGTAAAGCTGGATAGCAGGGCGAGAGATGTACCGAAATACTGTTGAAGGGAAGGACATAACTCCCTCAGGGCAACTATGTTTAATACAGATTTATGACAGGTAACTTCACTATTGAACTTGCAACTCAGGCTCACTCTTTTAGAATAAGGAATCTTCCAGTTCAGATGAGGAGGAATCTCTTCTCAGAGACTCACTGGTCTCTGGAATTCCCGTTCCCACAGAGAAGAGTCAGTAACAGTCTGAGTGCAGTACTGAAGGAGTGTCACACTGTCAGTGACACTCCGAGTGCAGAACTGAGGAAGCAAAGTCGCCATATCCTCAGATGACTGTAGGCAGCTCTGCGATTTGATGGGGAGAGTTTGGTATTGGGTGATTTACCCTGAAGATACCACAGCTCAGGTGAGAGATAAGATTGAGGAGACGGGTTATCATGAGGAATATTCGCCAGTACAGGAATTAAACACACTGTCACTCTGCATCACAAACCAACTGAACTAAATCCACAGTGCGGCGTTCCCTCAGCACTGACCCTCTGACAATGTGGCACTCCCGCAGTACTGACCCTCTGATAGTGCGGCACTCCCTCAGCACTGACCCTCTGACAGTGCAGCACTCCCTCAGCAATAACCCTCTGATAGTGTGGCACTCCCTCAGCACTGACCCTCTGACAGTGCGGCACTCCCTCAGCAATAGCCCTCTGACAGTGCGGCACTCCCTCAGCACTGACCCTCTGATAGTGCGGCACTCCCTCAGCACTGACCCTCTGACAGTGCGGCACTCCCTCAGCACTGACCCTCTGACAGTGCGGCACTCCCTCAGCACTGACCCTCTGACAGTGCGGCACTCCCTCAGCACTGACCCTCTGACAGTGCGGCACTCCCTCAGCACTGACCCTCTGACAGTGCGGCACTCCCTCAGCACTGACCCTCTGACAGTGCAGCACTCCCTCAGCAATGACCCTCTGAAAGTGCGGCACTCCCTCACTACTGACCCTCTGACAGTGCGGCACTCCCTCAGCAATAACCCTCTGACAATGTGGCGCTCCCTCAGCAATGACCCTCTGACAGTGCGGCACTCCCTCAGCACTGACCCTCTGACAGTGCGGCACTACCTCAGCAATAACCCTCTGACAATATGGCGCTCCCTCAGCACTGACCCTCTGACAGTGCAGCACTCCCTCAGCAATGACTCTCTGACAGTGCGGCACTCCCTCAGCAATGACCCTCTGACAGTGCAGCACTCCCTCAGCGCTGACCCTCTGACAGTGTGGCACTCCCTCAGCACTGACCCTCTGACAGTGCAGCACTCCCTCAGCACTGACCCTCTGACAGTGCGGCACTCCCTCAGCACTGACCCTCTGACAGTGAGGCACTCCCTCAGCACTGACCCTCTGACAGCGCGGCACTCCCTCAGCAATGACCCTCTGACAGTGCAGCACTCCCTCAGCACTGACCCTCTGACAGTGCGGCACTCCCTCAGCACTGATCCTCTGACAGCGCAGCACTCCCTCAGCACTGACCCTCTGACAGTGCGGCACTCCCTCAGCACTGATCCTCTGACAGCGCGGTAACAAAAGGGACTCTCAGTCCCATTTCACTCTGAAAGTGCATTATTAATGTAACAAAGCTCAGTTTTAAGTTCTTATCTTTAACTTAACTAATCAACAGCCCTGTAATTGAAAGCAATGTATAATTAATGAATGATAAAGTCAGCAACTGCTGGTGAGCAAATAATATCTCAGTAACAGCAATACTGAAAGAGCAGAAATAAATGTGAATCAGACACATCCACATTGTGTGAATAGATTGTTCTCCCGACACTACATTCCAAACAGCCAGACATGATCATGGGAAACAGGGTTTTATACATTACATTGGATATGGATTTCTGTATTTCTCCTCCTGTCTCAGTGCGTGGAACACCCACATCAAATCACAAGTTCAAGTCCATCCAGAGCTCTGAGTTTAAACACACAGGTTACAGCTCCTGTGCAGTACTGAGGGAGCGCCGCACTGTCAGAGGGTCAGTGCTGAGGGAGCGCCGCACTGTCAGAGGGTCAGTGCTGAGGGAGCGCCGCACTGTCAGAGGGTCAGTGCTGAGGGAGCGCCGCACTGTCAGAGGGTCAGTGCTGAGGGAGTGCCGCGCTGTCAGAGGGTCAGTACTGAGGGAGTGCCGCACTGTCAGAGGGTCAGTGCTAGGAGTGCCGCGCTGTCAGAGGGTCAGTACTGAGGGAGTGCCGCACTGTCAGAGGGTCAGTGCTGAGGAAGCGCCGCACTGTCAGAGAGTCAGTGCTGAGGGAGTGCTGCACTGTCAGAGGGTCAGGGCTGAGGAGTGCCGCACTGTCAGAGGGTCAGTGCTGAGGGAGTGCCGCACTGTCAGAGGGTCAGTGCTGAGGGAGTGCCGCACTGTCAGAGGGTCAGTGCTGAGGGAGTGCCGCACTGTCAGAGGGTCAGTGCTGAGGGAGTGCCGCACTGTCAGAGGGTCAGTGCTGAGGGAGTGCCACACTGTCAGAGGGTCAGTGCTGAGGAAGTGCTGCACTGTGAGAGGCTCAGTGCTGAGGGAGTGCTGCACTCTCAGAGGGTCAGTGCTGAGGGAGCGCTGCACTGTTGGAGGTGCTGTCTTTCCCAGGAAATGTCTTGCTTTCTGAAATAAATTTAAAAATCCCACGGCCAGAGGGAAATGAGGGGAGATGACCCAGTGTACTAGTCAATGTTTAGCAACAAGTCAAAGAAAACAGGACATTATTACCTTGTTTATTGTGGGATCTTGTTGGGTGTAAATTGGCTCCCATGTTTCCTGCAGCACAGGCAATTGAATTCTAGTTGAGTTTCTGAAAGACAGGTTAAAAATGTCAGTCCTTTCTTTTCCAACTGACATTTAGAAGTTCTTGAACAGCAATTAGACACAAATACGATTTAATGATCTCCCATGTTCCCTTACTTTGGGCTGACACCAGTGCTGCTTATTTTCAGGGCTGGAGAGGTTGGCTGGCATTTATATGAACAATAGTCAAAGTATCCCTCAGCACTGACCCTTGACAGTGCAGCACTCCCTCAGTGCTGACGTTCTGATAGTCCAGCACTCCCTCAGTACTGACCCTCTGACAGTGTGGCACTCCCTCAGTACTGACCCTCTGACAGTGCGGCACTCCCTCAGTACTGACCCTCTGACAGTGCGGCACTCCCTCAGTACTGACCCTCTGACAGTGCGGCACTCCCTCAGCACTGACCCTCTGACAGTGCGGCACTCCCTCAGTACTGACCCTCTGACAGTGTGGCACTCCTCAGCACTGACCCTCTGACAGTGCAGCACTTCCTCAGCACTGACCCTCCAACAGTGCGGCACTCCCTCAGCACTGACCCTCTGACAGTGCAGCACTCCCTCAGCACTGACCCTCTGACAGTGCGGCACTCCCTCAGCACTGACCCTCTGACAGTGCAGCACTCCCTCAGCACTGACCCTCTGACAGTGCGGCACTCCCTCAGTACTGACCCTCTGACAGTGCAGCACTCCCTCAGTACTGACCCTCTGACAGTGCGGCACTCCCTCAGCACTGACCCTCTGACAGTGCGGCACTCCCTCAGTACTGACCCTCTGACAGTGCGGCACTCCCTCAGCACTGACCCTCTGCAGCGGCCTCCCTCAGACCCTCTGACAGTGCAGCACTTCCTCAGCACTGACCCTCCACAGTGCGGCACTCCCTCAGCACTGACCCTCTGACAGTGCAGCACCCTCAGCACTGACCCTCTGACAGTGCAGCACTCCCTCAGCACTGACCCTCTGACAGTGCGGCACTCCCTCAGCACTGACCCTCTGACAGTGCGGCGCTCCCTCAGTACTGACCCTCTGACAGTGCAGCACTCCCTCAGCACTGACCCTCTGACAGTGCGGCACTCCCTCAGTGTTTAATTAACAGCATTAACATTCCTCGACAAGTTCTGGACATTTGCCACTCAGATCTTCACCAGCTGTTTGGCAGGTTAAGAATGGCGTTAATGCATCGCCCTTTTCCTATAGTTTTCCGATCAGAACATCTCTTGACCAAGTTTCTTGGTGCACCTCAAAGGTAGAACGAGTAGAATGCTACTGTACTTTGCTCTCATGCCTTCAACTCTATATTACACATCGTCTCCTGATTTGACATTCTCCTTCAAACCCTGAAGCACAGAAGCCATTGTGTTTGGAACTGAATTCAATTATTTCTGTTTGTAATTTGCCTCAAACTATTCCTAACCAGATATTCATCCCGTTCTTTTTGAAAGGTTTTTAATTAGCACCCCATTAACTACTTTGGCCACAAGTCTATTTCACACAGCCCACGTTCTGATGGGCACTTCTCTCTTCCTTGCTTTCAGACATGCTGAGATTTTCATTCTCAATGTACAATATTCACAGGAGGCCTGTTACACACCCTGCTCTCATCTGCAGTATCCATTCCTCTTTGTAATATCAAAACCCGAAGCCTGTTCCCTCTCAACCTTAGAGTATCAGAATAATGCCACTCGGAGGGAGATCCATCAAATATTTATCCAGCTCCTCTTCGAAACTGCTTCCACCCTCGCTTCAGGCACAACATTCCAGATCACAAAACTCATTGAGTGAAAGTTTTCCCTTCCTCTTCCCCAGTTATCGCTAATTATTTTGTCACTGAGCCTTGTGTCACCGAAGCCAATTTATTCCATCAAATCCCCTCTCAACCTATCCTGTCTCTGATCCTCCATGTCACTGAAATTCCTCATCCCTGTTCCCATTCTACTAAAGCCGTCTTTAACCAGGCTAAACTTGTTCATTTAGAATGGTCACGGAGAGAGAAGGCAGGGGAATGGCACTCGGCAAGTCGCTCATTCCGAGAGCCAGTACAGACATGACAGGTCAAATGGTCTCCTCCTGAACTGTAACCATTCTCTGATCTGCATTTGTAACTTGAAGCTCTGATACTGTCGATAATTCTGGAGTACGAATTATACTCCCAACCACCTAATGCAAAGTGCAAAGGTACCAGTCAACCAAGTCAGTCAGGCACAGTGAGAGCATTGGGAAACAAAAAAAAAGGACATTTCTAACGTGTCTTTAATATAATCAAATGTTCCAAGGGGCTGCATAGGAAAGTTATCAAACACAGTTTGCCGCTGAAACGCATGCCCAAAGTCTTGGGAAAGGAGATGAGTCTTAAGGAGCATCTGAAAAGGGAAAAGCAGAGTGAAGGTTTGGGGAAGAGAGTTTGGAGTTTTGGGAGCTGATAGCTGAAGGCAAGGCTGCTGGAGCGATGGAACGGGTTGGGGGGGGTATGTTTGGGGAACTAGGGAAAATAGGCAGAGATCTCAGAGGGTCGGAGGTCTGGGAGGTGAAATCCAAGAGAGATTTGAACAATAAGAAAGACATTGAGGTATTATCTGTTTTGGGGCCACTGTTGTTTGTTGTTTTTATAAATGACCTGGATGAGGGTGTAAAGGGATGGGTTAGTAAATTTGCTGACGACATCAAAGTCAGAGGAGTTGTAGACAGTGAGGATGGATGTTACAGTTTGCAGAGGGACATAGATAAGTTGCAGAGCTGAGCCAAGAAGTCGCAAATGGAGTTTAATGCAGAAAAGTGTGAGGTGATTCACTTTGGTAAGAGTAATATGTGTGCAGAATATAGGGCTAATGGTAGGACTCTTAGTAGTGTAGATGAGCAGAGAGATCTCGGTGTACAGGTGCATAGATCTCTGAAAGTTGGTACTGAAGTTGATAAGGTTGTTAAGAAGGCGTATAGTGTGTTAGCTTTTATTGGTAGAGGGATTGAATTTCGGAGCTGAGATGTCATGTTGCAACTGCACAAAACTCTGGTGCGGCCGCACTCGGAGTATTGTGTATAGTTTTGGTTGCTACATTATAAGAAAGATGTGGAGGCATTGGAAAGGGTGCAGAGGAGGTTTACCAAGATGTTGCCTGGTATGATGGGTAGGTCTTATGAGGAAAGGCTAAGGGACTTGAAGTTATTTTCATTAGAGAGAAGAAGGCTAAGAGGTGACTTAATTGAGACATATAAGATGATCAGAGAGTTAGATAGGGTGGATAGTGAGAGCCTTTTTCCCTCAGATGGAGATGGATAACACGAAGGGACATAGCTTTAAATTAAGGGGTGGTAATTATAGGACAGATGCTAAAGGTGGATTCTTTACTCAGAGGGTAGTGAGGGTATGGAATGCCCTGCCTGCAGCAGTTGTGGACTCGTCAAGTTTAAGGGCGTTCAAATAGTCAGTGGACAGGCATATGGATGGCATTGGAATAGTTTAGGATAGAGGGTCATAAAATTGGTTCCATTGGACGGCGCAATATCGAGGGCCGAAGGGCCTGTACTGCGCTGTAATGTTCTATGTATTGTTTCAACTAAGAAGAATCCTCAGGAGTAGCCAGGGTTAGGGTTGGAGTTAGAGTCAGAGTTAAAGTTAGGGTTAGAATTAGGATTCAGATTAGGGATAGGAGTTAGGGTTAGAGTTAAGGTTAGGGTTAGAGTCAGGGTTAGATTTATGGTCAGGGTTAAGATAGAGTCAGTGTTAGGATTAGGATTAGAATTAGGATTAGGATTAGGATTAAGGTTATGGTTAAGATTAGAGTGTATCTGAATATGGAGCTCAGTCCTGAGAAACACTGTCTGACTGAGACAATGGGAGTGTCAGAATGGAGATGGGGTGAGGTTGAATGGAACCATCTGCAATTGCTCATCAGCTGGAGAATCCTCATCAGAAACTTTCAGTGGATGGAGATTCTGGGAGAATGGTGGCACAGTGGTTAGCACTGCTGCCTCACAGCGACAGGGACCCAGGTTCAGTTCTGGCCTCAGGTCACTGTCTGTGTGGAGTTTGCACATTCTCCCCGTTTCTGCGTGGATTTCCTCTGGCTGCTCCAGTTTCCTCCCACGCTCCAAAGATGTCCGGGTTAGGTTGATTGGCTGTGAAAAATTGACTTTGGTGTCAGGGGATTAGCAGAATAAATGTGTGGGGTTAGGGGGATAGAGCTTGGGTGAGATTGTTGTCAGTATTGACTCAATGGGCTGAATGGCCTCCTTTGTGATAGTTGAGATTCTACGAACACTCCCCCTAAGGAGATTGGGAAAGCTATGTGAGTGTGTTGCATTATAGAAGGAGCTTGATTATGCTTCTGTCACAGTGTGTTATATCAAATGCTTATCCTTCTGTTGTAAGTGTTTGCTGTTGTACATTGCATTTAGGATGGTGTGAAGCTACAATTGACAGCGCAGTCCTGAGATTGCACAATCTGTTCTTAAATGTCTGCCGTTTATTTATGAGTTTGTGCAGACTGAAACGGCAATATCTGTTGCTGTGAAGGTGGAAGATGTAAGCAGATGGGTTTACAGGAGTGTGCAGTACGTTAAATTATCTGGACACTGATTGCACGGGCAGGCGTTGCTGGCCCACTTTCTCATTTCTTCCCAGCCTGTCATTAGGGCTGCTCCCTGGTGGCCAGGCCCAATCACAGCGCTTGCCTCGTGCATCCAAACACTCACTCGATAACAGGCAGCTTCTATTAAGTCAGACGTTGCAAAGAGAATCCGCTGGAATTGGAATGTCAACCACAAGGCAGGTCGCTCGGTAATTGATAGAGAAAGAAGCTCGAAGCTTTGCCTCCGATGGGACCCTTCATCACCTCTGACTTGGAGCTGCCTCGGAAACAAATCGACAGGACTGCCTGGGACAAGGCGGGGAGAGAACAGGATGGCAGGCTGAGAGCAATGGGGGAGGGATTTTACAACCTAGCTCAATCTGTGACCAGAAAATCCTACCCAAGGTCAACATTAGGGTTAGGGTTAGGCTACCCAATTTCTATTATCCACCCCCTTCCCGCTCTAATTCCGTGATGGGCGGGACAATAGAATTCTGGCAAGAATCAAGATTGTAATGTTTTAAGTTAAATTCACGATGTGGATTTGGACTGGGGTGGGCACAGTAAGAAGTCTCACAACACCAATCACTTACTCACCTGATGAAGGAGCAATGCTCTGAAAGCTCGTAATTCCAAATAAAGCTGGTGCTGTGAGACTTTGCACTGTGCTTAAATTTAAGATGAAGTGGAGGAATGAGATCTAATCTGAACTCTGCCTGACAACAAGTCCCGGTGGTGGCTATGGGGGGGCTGGAGGGGTAGAGGGAGACGGTAGGTTAGAATAGAGGAGGGAAGGATTGCAGCCTGTCTCACTGGGAGAAAGACACTGGATGCTCAAACCTGCAGACAATTCCCAATCAGCACCTCTGCTGATTGGGAATAGACTGTTTATCCCCCAGTCTCACAGCGTGGTGCTCAAAATGTCAGCTTTTATTAACAGTTATACTTTAAACTATTGATTCAATCCCAAGTTAGAATAAGTTGGGTTTCCAGAGGATAATTAATTTGCATTGCTCCCAGACACAAAGTCCATGTGACTCATGTTGGCATGGAGATGGGAAAGAGTCTAGAGCAAGCTGAGGTAGTATCGGATTACATGATTCCCTGAGATATCACAGGACCTTGATGTCTGTGTTGATATGCACAATCTTCTTGGAGATCCTTTCCACTTGGAACCAGAAGTTTGCAGTATCGATGGTAGTCATGATACGAAGATGCTGCCATTGTACTGGGATAAGCTTAGCCCAGTCCAACGCTGGCATCTCCACATCATATCACAGGACTCTGAGGAAGTCTGAAAGAATCTGAGAGAGAGAGAGAGAGAGCAGTGGAGGAGTAGGGAGTCCTATATTTGAAGCACATTTGATGCTCACCCAATTGTTCACCACCCACTACATGGATAGAAGCTCATGTTCAATGGAAGAAACTGAGCTCTTGGGAATTTGAAGGAAACTGGAAGATTCACCTAACTTAGGCTAGATGTAGGAATTTCCAATGTAACCCACATAATCCAAGTCAGTTCTGGAATGGGAAGTTATCTAGCTTGGAAATTAAAAACTAAAATAGCCTTCAGAAGCTAAGGATAACTCGGGACTGATTCCTTGAGAGTAAATTTTCCATGTAAGGAACTGCCTGAAGTATAGCTGTGAAGAGAGATATTTGATCATTTTAAAAGTTAAAATGGTGAAACTATCCTGCAGATTAGAGTACAATTTGCCCACAAAAACAATATTTAGTCAATGGTCTTTTAGTTTGTTACAGTAAAACTTAAAATCTATTGTTTTTTATTAATGTATATTAATATGGGTCTAGAGTCACATGTAGGCCAGGCTGGGTAAGGATGGCAGATTTCCTCCCCTAAAGGGACGTTAATGAACCAGATGGGTTTTTATGACAATTGACAATAGTTTCAGTGGACTTTGAGAGCAGGATTTTCTGGTTGTGCTCACCCCAAAACTGGACCTTTGTATGGTTCACCCCCCCACCCCAGCTCCGATTCCTGTAATGGGCAGCATGGGGAAAGTCCACCTCCCAATTTTAGATTTTTATTGGTTTAGAATTTCACCATCTTCCGTGGTGGGATTTGAATCCCAGTTCCTAGATCTCTGGGTTACTAATCTGGCGACAATATCACTATGTTTCTGCCTCCCCTTAACTGCAATGTCAGAAACACAGCAGCCAATCCCTGACAGACAGTGTTTTCATTCTAATTGAGGGATAAATATTGGCCTGGACACAGAGATAACAACATTATTCCCTTTACAATCTTCTACATCCAGCAGAGCAGAAAGATTGGGTCTCGGTTTAAGGTCTCATCCGATAAGGTGGCACCTTTGACAGTGCAGCACTCCCTCGGTACATCACTGAAAGATCAGCCTGCTTTTGGCGCTCAAACACTGGAAGTGGGATTTAATCCTGGAATCTTTCCATCCAGAGGTGAGAGAGTTACAAACCAAGCCACAGCTGGCCCTCAAAAGGGAGCAGATTAAAGAAAGAATTTGCATTAATATAGTAACTTTTATCACCTCAGGATGTCCCAAAGTGCTTCACACTCAATGAAGCAGCTTTGATGTGTGGTTACTATTGTAGGAAACCCAAAAAAAAACAGGATCCAACAGGAGGAGGCCATTCGACCCATCGGGCCTGCGTGGGATTGTTTTGGTACAAGCTCCATGGAGTCTGTACCAACAACAATCCTACCCAGGCCCTGATCTCGTAACCCCATGTATTTTTCCTTCTAATTCCCCAACACTAAGGGGCAATCCACTTAACCCATGCATCTGTGGACTATGGAGAAAACCAGAGTGCCTGGAGGAAACCCATGTAGATACGGGGAGAATGTGCAAAGTCTATAGAGACAATGACCCAAGGCTGGAATCGAACTCGGGTCTCTGGCGCCACAAAGGAGCAGTGCTAACCACTGTGCCACCATGTCACCCATCATCTAGATTCACAATGTTGGTTGTGGGATAGACGTCGATCCCTGAACGCTGAAAATTCCTGACTTCTCACTAAAATCTACAGAACAGACCGAGATTCAGTTTAATATCTCACCTGAAAGGCAGTGCCTCTGACAGTGCAGCACTCCCTCATGGTTACTTACCCCTCTTCCATTTTCACAAAAGGAACAGATTTACTGGTTTCCATCACAAGGCTATTTGTGGGAGCTTGCTGTGCACAAAATGGCTGCCAGGTATTTTACATTACAACAGTGGCTTCACTATGAGAAGATCTGAGATGTCCAGAGGTTGTGGAAGGTTCTGTAGAAATGCAAGGTCTTTCCAGTTACTAATTGCTTGCTCCTGATTTACCTCAGGGTCTGTCTCATTCTTTTAGAACCTCGGTCACACACCAGCTTTTGATCATTTCCCTTAAAATTCTAGTTCAACTAAAGTTGCCTTTGATCTTATGCAGCAGTGTTGCTGTGTTAAGCCAATAAGAGTAAAGTGTTTGATTTGATTTATTATTGTCACGTGTATTAGTATTGTTTCTTGCATGCTATATAGACAAAGCATACTCTTCATAGAGAAGGAAAGGACAGGCTGCAGAATGCAGTGTTAGATCATAGAGAAGGTGTAGAGAAAGATCAATTTAATATGAGGTAAATCCATTCAAAAGTGTGACAGCAGCAGGGAAGAAGCTGTCTTTGAGTCGGTTGGTACATGACCTCAGACTTTTAAATCTTTTTCCCATCGGAAGAAGGGGGAAGAGAGAATGTCCGGGGGTGCGTGGGGTCCTTAATTATGCTGGCTGCTTTTCCAAGTGGGAAGTGTGGATGGAGTTAGTGGATGGGAGGCTGAGTTGTGTGATGGATTGGGCTTTCATGCACTTCATTTTGTAGTTTCTTGCGATCTTGGGCAGAGCAGGAGCCCATACCCAGCTGTGATATAACCAGAAAGAATGCTTTCTATGGTGCATCCGTAAAAGTTGGTGAGAGTCAGAGCGGACAAATTTCCTTAGTCTTCTGAGAAAGTAGTAGGTGTGTGAGTTTGTGTTACACTAATTACATTATTGTGCTACATATGTTAATATTCTTCAGCTGCATTTGTGGTTAATGAGTTTCACTGGCTTTACTTTTAAATCTTCAATCGTTGCTTTTTTTTAAAAGAATTGCACTGTTGAGGTTTGGGCCTCACTGACTCAGCCAACATTTACTGCCCATTTCAGAATGGCCTTGAACCCACTGCAGTGTCAAACCAGAGGGCATAGGTTTAAGGTGAGAGGGGAGTGATATAAAAGTATATTAAAAGAAATGCCAGAGGTGATAGCAGATGCCTTAGTAATTATTTATCTAAATTTCTGGACTCTGGGGAAGCGCTGGAAGATTGGAAAACAGCTAATGTTACACCGCTGTTTAAAAAAGGTAGCAGACAGAAGGCAAGGAATTATAGGCCAGTTAGTTTAATGTCTGTAGTCAGAAAAATGCTTGAATCTGTCATCAAAGAAGGCACAGTGAAGCACCTAGAAAAGAACGGTTTGATCAAGCAAACGCAGCATGGATTCGTTAAGGGGAAATTGTGTTTGACAAATTTATTGGATTTCTATGAGGATGTGACTACTGCGGTAGATAGAGGGGAAACGGTGGATGTGGTGTTTTTAGATTTTCAGAAGGTGTTTGATAAGGTGCCTCACAAAAGGTTGCTGCAAAAGGTTAGGGTGCACGGAGTTGGGGGTAAGATGTTAGCGTGGATAAAGGATTGGTTGTCTAATAGGAAGCAGAGAGTAGGAATCAATGGCTGCTATTCTGGTTGGCAGCTGGTGACTAGTGGAGTGTCCCAGGGATTGGTGCTGGGGCCTTAACTGTTTACCATTTACATAGACGATCTGGAGGAAGGGGCTAAGTGCAGTGTGATGAAATTTGCTGATGACACGAAAATGAATGGAAAAGCAAATTGTGTGGAGGGTGTGGAAAACCTGCAGAGGGATCTGGATAGGTTGAGTGAGTGGGCGAGGACCTGGCAGATGGAATATAATGTTAGCAAGTGTGAGGTTATCCACTTCGGTAAGAATAATGGTAGGAGGGATTATTATTTAAAAGACGAAAAGCTACAACGTGCTATGGTGCAGAGGGACCTGGGGGTCCTTGTGCACAAATCGCAAAACCCAGTCTGCAGGTGCAGCAGGTGATCAAGAAGGTGAATGAAATGTTGGCCTTTATAGTAAGAGGGATAGAATATAAAAGCAAGGAGATCTTGCTGCAGCTGTACAGGGTACTGGTGAGGCCGCAGCTGGAGTACTGTGTGCAGTTTTGGTCGCCGCATTTGCGGAAGGATATATTGGCCTTGGAGGGAGTGCAGAGAAGGTTCACCAGGCTGATACCGGAGATGAGGGGGTTAGCTTATGAGGAGAGATTGAGTAGACTAGATTTATACTGGTTGGAGTTTAGAAGGCTGAGGGGGGAATCTTATGGAGATATATAAGATAATGAAGGGGACGGATAGGGTAGAAGTTGAGAGATTCTTCCCACTTCAAAAGGATAGCAGAACTAGAGGGCACAGCCTCAAAATAAGGGGGGAGAGGGGCGATTTATATCAGAATTATGGAGGAACTTCTTCACTCAAATCTTTGGAATTCTCTGCCCTTTGAAGTGGTGGAGGCTACCTTGCTGAATATATTTCAGTCACGAGTAGATAGGTTTCTGATAGACAAGAGAATTAAGGGTTATGGGGAGAAAGCGAGGAAGTGGAACTGACCCACTTCAGATCAGCCATGATCTTATTGAATGGCGGGGCAGGCTCGAGGGGCTGGATGGCCGACTCCTGCTCCTATTTCTTACGTGATTATGTCCAGAGGAGCAATTTTTTCACACAGAGGGTGAGGAGTGCCTGGAACAAGCTGCCAGAGGTAGTAGTAGAGGCAGGTACAGTTCTATCGTTTAAAAAGTATTTAGATAGTTACATGGGGTACAATGGGTTTAGCGGGATGTGGGCCAAATGCAGGCAGTTGGGATTAGCTTAGGGGTTTTAAACATAAGGGTGGCATGGACAAGTTGGGCTGAAGGGCCTGCTTCCATGCTGTAAACCTCTATGACTCTAGTCCATGTCGTGTAGGTACACCCACTGTGCTGTTAGGAAGAGAATTTGGGGATTTTGACCAGCGACAGTGAAGGAATCAGGATTCACAGCTCTGTGAGATGCTCCTGTTTCAGTTTGAGGTTATAAGTAACTCACTTCTATCATGCAGCAGAGAGACAGGTACCCAGAGAATATTATCCACTCATTTAACACAGATCTACGCTGTTTGTGATGTTAAATGTCAGTGTATTAGCAGACACTTCACTGTCTGTTAATCAAACATTTCAAAACTCAAAGACATTAATTCCCTTTGTGTTCACCGGCTAATGCGCTCAAACTCAATCTCCATTTCTCTGTTTATTTTTAATGCAGGGTAATGATTGTGTTCAAATAGAATAGGCAAGTAGTTATCAAGGATGCATTAACCAGTGAGAACTGTAAGTGCTGAAAGTCTGCAATTAAAGTGGGAAATTTGAGAAGTACCAGACAGAAAGAGACGCTGCAGAAACACACTCTGTGTTTGATCCCTTCACCAGAAAACCAAAACTCTCAAAAAAACCATGGATACTGCAACGCCAAAATTAAAAACAAATGCTGAAATGCAGGTGGCAAGGTGGCACAGTGGGTTAGCATGGCTGCCTCACAGCGCCAGGGACTCGTGTTCAATTCCTGGGTGGCATTACTGTTTGTGTAGAGTTTGCACGTTCTCCCTGTATCTGCGTGGGTTTCCTCCAGGTGTTCCGGTTTCTTCCCACAATCCAAGGATGTTGGGGTTAGGTGGATTGGCCATAATAAATTGACCCTCAATGTTAGGAGGACTAGCTAGGGGAAATGCATGGGTTTATGGGGATAGGGGCCTAGTTGGGAAAGTGCAGACCTAATGGGTTGAATGGCCTCCTGTAGGAATTCTATGATTTTATGGCCATGCTAAATTGATCCTTAGCTTCAGGGGGATTAGCAAGGTAATTACATGAGACACGGGGATGAGACTAGGTGCGATTGAAATCACAGAAACCCTACAGTGTAGGAGACCATTCAGCCCATCAATTCTGCACTGACCACAATCCCACCCAGGCCCGACCCCAGATCCCTACATATTTATCCACTAATCCCTCTAACCTATGCATCTCAGGACACTAAGGGCAATTATTTTGGCTCATCAAGTCTGTATTGTTGTCAATAGAGGCTTGATGGGCCAAATGGCCTCCTTCTGCACTGTAGGGATTCTATAAAAATATTGGACAAGTTGGGAAGCAGCTGTTGAGAGAGAGAAACAGAATTAACGGCCAGCAGTTTCTGCGTAAGTGCATAAGTGGGTGTAAAAAATAACATTCTGCTCCCCCAGCCGCAATAGTGGGCTTTCACATCCGATCGTGTGTTGCAGACTGTATTATATATTCATCCACAGGGAACACACATTCCGCAATAGGAAGCACCTGACTGGCCCGCATCGCTGTAATTTCAGAGCTACCTAACTGCAGGCTCCACATCTAAACAGTTCCCCTGCACATTCTCTGCAAGCTGTGACAGTAATGTGCCTTTAAGAAATGTATTTTGTCACTGGTTTTGTGAGGGGTATGTTCAAAATTCAGCTATGTGCAGGGTGCTGATTGGTCTGCCCCAGGCAGCCCACATGCTGAGAATGAAAATGAAAAGCTGATCCCAGATAATAGGGTGTTTACTTTAATCTGAGCTGATGCAGAGTTTTTTTTTGGATTTTGTTTTTCTCCTGGGGTTTCACAGTAGGGTTTAGTTAGGTTGATTGACAAGAGGTAGAGTCAGTTGAATGGGTGGAGTTATGCTTACAGAAACAAGGATGCAGTTTCTGCATGATCCAGAAAAAAACAAGAGGTATTTTCTGTCTCTCTTTTTCTCTCTCTCTCTCTGGAGGCTGCTGTTTGAGTGTAACAAGTGCATCTTTATCTCCAGAAGTAGTAAAGGTTCTAGGATGGGTAACAAGTAAAAACATGTAAGCCTATGTTTTTTGCCAACTGATTTTTTAAATGGGAGTTTAAAGCTATGAGGAATATTGCTTAAATTGGAACTAATAGAGATAGGTAGCAGCTAAGATTTGTATCTTGTCATGTTTAAGTATTTGATTGGTAAAATTTAAGCTAATACATTTGTTATAAACTGTATTGATCAATAAAGTTGTTTTAATAAAAATTTCCTTGTGGTACAATAGATTAACATCAGGAATAAGACACCTTATCCTCACATTAATTCCAAAATTCAAAAGACAAGCTAACTAATAGGATCTGGGCTAACTTCATAACAAACCTTGGACTTTCTGACCTGGTTTCTAATACACCAAGGACACCTCCAGTGACATGACTTCCAAAAGCAGAAGAAAGCATGCTACAGCAGTGACACCTACAGCAGGTCAACTCTCCATTCAGTTTATTTATTTATTAAAGTTTAAATATTTATTAGTAACAAGGAAGGCTTACATTAACACTGCAATGAAGTTACTGTGAAATTCTGCTGGTTGCCACACTCAGGAGCCTGTTTGGGTCAATTCACCTAACACATGGAGGCAAGGTTCTTCCCACTGCTAAAGAATGGGTGGCACGGTAGTGCAGTGGTTAGCATTGCTGCTTCACAGCTCCAGGGACCTGGCTTCAATTCCCGGCTTGGGCCACTGTCTCTGTGGAGTTTGCACATTCTCCCCGTGTCTGCATGGATTTCCTCTGGGTGCTCTGGTTTCCTCCTACAGTCCAAAGATGTGTGGGTTAGGTTGATTGGCCATGTTAAAATTGCCGTTAGTGTCCTGAGACGTGGAAGTTAGAGGGGTTAGTGGGTAAATGTGTAGGGATATGGGAATAGGGCCTGGGTGGGATTGTGATTGGTGCAGATTCGATGGGCCAAATGGCCTCTTTCGGTACTGTAGGGTTTCTATGATAATCCCTGGTGTGGAGGATGGATTTTGCTGCGGATGGTTGGGTGTCTGTGTTGGTAGATTATCAGATCTCTCTCTTACATTTACAGAGTAGTTTGTCCAGCTGCGCTCACCTGAAAATTCCCACTCAACCTCAACGGTCCTTTACATGGTCCCCCCCCCGACTCACTCCCGATCTCCCATGTCTGAGTGGGGAAACTGATAGAGAATCAAACTGGAAGAAAACAAAACCAATACAAGATTCTCTAGACATGCCAAACACAGAGGCAATGAGAGACGGATAGACTGGCATCAAACAGCATCTGATAGGGACAGAGAAATGAGAGAATTAAGGTACCCTGTATCACTCCACTGAGACTCTGTCACTGGGTGCCCAGACTGTGGGTGCTGAGAGTCGGGGTGGGGAGAGTTGGGGTGGGGAGAGTCGGAGTGGGAAGGGTCGGGGTGGGGAGAGTCGGGGTGGGGAGACTCGGGGTGGGGAGAGTCAGGGTGGAGGAGAGTCTGCGTGGGGAGAGTCTGGGTGGGGAGAATCTGGATGGGGAGAGTCTGGGTGGGGAGAATCTGGATGGGGAGAGTCTGGGTGGGGAGAATCTGGATGGGGAGAG
>JAGIQG010000021.1:3891211-4153729 GCA_024679065.1 Sphyrna mokarran | reverse complement strand
GGTCGGGGTGGGGAGGGTCTGGGTGCCCAGAATCTGTAACTATGATTTTTCCTCTTGTTAACTGCATAGTTGATCCTCACAATCGAACTTACACAAATGATCCATGCTCGATGGGCAGTGAATACTGTGTTCAAATCAGCATCATCAGGACCAGTGTGAGATGCAGCGGAAATTCTCATTTCTAAATATGTGTTAGTGAGAGATTTTAACTGGTGGATGTGTGGGAGTGGTGAGTGTTACAATTCCTGTTGGTGTTACTACTGGGCAGGAAAATCCCAGAATGGAATGCTGGATCAGATGACCACAAATTTTACTTTTTTATAGTAAACATGGAGTAACAGAATGACAGGACGGCTAATTAGCTTTTAGCAACAAACAAAACAATATTTAAATGTGAAATGTTTGGTTGTAATACAATACTCCTTAACTCCTACTTATTTCGATAAATGTGCACAGATTTTAAAGATATTACAGGTTATCCAATATATCTTATGCTATAAAACTAGAAAGGTACAGTGGTACAATGGTTAACACTGCTGCTTCACAGCGCCAGGGAAACGGGTTCAATTCTAGCTTCAGGTGACTGTCTGTGTGGGGTTTGCACATTTTCCCCAAATCTACATGGGTTTCCTTTGGGTTCTCCCGTTTCTTCCCACACTCTAAAAACCTGCTGGTTAGGTGGATTAGCCATGCTAAATTGTCCCTTAGTGTTCTGGAATATTTAGATTTACAGGATTAGTGGGGTGAATATGTAGGGTCATGGACATAGGGCCTGGATGGAACACTCCTTTGGAGTTTGGTGAAGACTTGATGGGCTGAATGGCCTCCTTCGGCACTGTAGGGATTTTATAATGCATTCTATGATAATGTTCTCAATAAACACACAGTCCCTGTAAACAAACAGGCTATCTGACATACAAAACTCTTAAGCCAAATACTATCCAGTCGAGCTTCTGTGGATTTCTCAATAAATGTCTCAGATTATTGCTGTACATACTCTTTGCAATCTCTACTCTCAAAATGATATGCTGCAAAACCTTCCTTCAAACAATGCTTTCCCTTGGCTTTACTCAGCAAAAATCCTTCCCCAGGATTTCCAATTCTCCTTTAAGTATCTTTTTTATTCATTCATGAGACATGGGCATTTGCTGGCTGGCCAGATACACGGTACATATTCTTGCAACTCGGCCAATGTTGTCTACCTGATACGCTGCAGGAAAGGATGTCCCGAGGCATGGTACACTGGGGAGACCATGCAGACGCTATGACAACGGTTGAATGAACACGGCTCAACAATCACCAGGAGGAGTGCTCTCTTCCTGTTGGGGAACACTTCAAGAGTTTACTATCAAATAAATTGGTTGGACTTAAATATGGTGTTATCAGACTTCTTCCTGTGTTTACCCTAGTCCAACGCCGGCATCTCCACATCAGCGGAACATTTCAGCAGTCACGGGCACTCAGCCTCTGATCTTTGGGTAAGCATTGTCCAAAGGGGCCTTCACGACACACGACAGCACAGAATTGCTGAGCAGAAACTGTAAGTCAAGTTCCGCATACGTGAGCACAGCTACAACTGGGTTCATGTCACATCATCTGTAACCCCCTCGACCTGCCTGGGCTTGCAAAATCTCACTAACTGTCCTGGCTGGAGACAATACACATCTCTTTAACCTGTACTTAACCCTCTCTCCACTTACATTGTCTGTATCTGCAAAGACTCGCATTCCAAACATTACCTTGTAAATTGAGTTTGTGTCTTTATATGTCTTGTTTATGAATAGAACTCCCACTCACCTGATGAAGGGGCAGCACTCAGAAAGCTTGTGGTTTGTGCTAACAATTAAACCTATTGGAGTTTAACCTGGTGTTGTGAGACTTCTTATAGCATTTATTGCCAATCCTTAATTACCTTGGAGGGCAGTTGAGAGTCAACCACATTGCTGTGGCTCTGGAGTCACATGTAGGTCAGACTGGGTAAGGACGGCGGATTTCCTTCCTTAAAGGACATTAGTGAACCAGATGGGTTTTTCCGACAATCAACAATGGTTTCATGGTCATCAGTAAATTCTTAATTTGGGATTCTTTTTATTGGATTCAAATTCTACCATCTGCCATGCTGGGATTCGAACCCATGTCACTAGACCATTAGCTGAGTTTCTGGATTAATAATCTAGCGATAATGACACTAGGCCTCCCCTTTTGTCTTGATCAGTCACAGATATTTAAGTTTTTCACACCATCTCTTAGGTATTCAGTCCCCAAATAAATACTATTGTTCCAAAGACTAGCATAAGGATACCAAAGCTTATGTTTGCTTCAGATATCTGGCTTTTATCTAACCAATCTCATAAATTCTGGTCTTTCCAGTTTAGAATTCCATTTTAACAAATGATCCTATTCCAGTTTCTCTTTGTTTCTTTTTACTTCCTCGAAGCCCCAGTTCATTCTTTAGTTTCTAGAACTAACTGTCCTTTAGTATCTAGAGCAAGATTTTTGCCCATTATTTCATTGTAAGGCTTTTCTTCTAGCAGAGCTGAGAGAGCTGTTTCCTGTCATTGCTAAACCCCTTCAGTTTGCATCCAGTTAAATTTAAAATACCAGGGAGGCGATTCTCCCCCCCAAAAATTTCTAAGTGTTAAATTTGCATAAAAACTGGAGTAAATTAGACTGGTTTTTGCAGTGGGAGTTCAGAGAAGAATCTCTCACACTCTGTACTGACTGCACCAGCATCAATCATGTTAAAAATCAGTGAATGGAGCCTACTCCTGCTGCAGAGGCCAGCAGCACTGAAAAGGACACTGCATATACACCAATCTGTCAGCACCGAATTCAGTACATTTCTGGTCAACTCGATCGCTGGTCCCCAAGCATGCCTAGTCTTGACTCCCACATCTCTAATCTGTAACCCACCCATACCAATCCCAGTGCTGGATCACTCAGGGCTGGATGTCCAACATGAATCCCAGCGATCAGCCAGCGCTTGAAACTTCCGGTCTGCTGTGCTGAAAAAAAATCAGTGCAGTGGGAAGGGAGAATTGCATTCCCAGGTCTTTTCAATAAAGGTGATTCCTGGTTGCTAAGTAATATCTCATTCTTCCTCAAGCTTGTGTTTACTTTCACTGTCATAAAGTCTCTCATCTCACAGTGCAGACACAGTTTGAACTGAAACCAAAAATCCTCATTCATGCAAACACATTTGTCCAACATGAATCTAACCAGAATTATACTCTTTCCTACAGAGATGCTAAATTAAATTCACTTCAATCTACAACTTATTTCTAATATCCAGCAATGCAACCAACATAAAACTACCTCTGCTACTTTACATGTTTGCTTGTTAGTATAATATTGTAGTGGTTAATTAATGAATTAGCAATCCAGAATACAGGGTGTAATGATTATTTAGTTAATTAGTGGATTAGTAAACCAGGATACAGAGTGTAATGGTTAATCACTGGATTAGTAATCCAGAATACAAAGTTTAATGGTTAATCAGTGGATTAGTAAACCAGGATACAGAGTGTAATGGTTATTTAGTTAATTAGTGGATTAGTAATCCAATGAGCACTCCAGTTCCATCACGTGCCGTTTGTGAATTTGAACTGAATTTTATAAATGTTTGGATTGTAACAGGTGTCTCAGTGAAAGTGCCAAACCCGACCTAGTTCGATATTAGCCTTCAGGGCAGGAAATCTGCTGTCTTTACCTGGTCTAGCCTATCCATCCAACAACACATGCTTGCTCTGATGCGCAAATCAGTTATACAAGATCAAGTGTTAAAGGGTGACTGGGTATGAGCAATATGTGTTACACTTACCAGCAATCCGCACATTTCTAGAATGAGTAGGGGAAAAAAGCAGCTTTTGCTTTTGTCTAACAATGTGAGTAATCATTTCATTCACAAACTCAACCCACAGGAGTTATTCAATCTGTACCAAGCATTGCCGACTCTCTGTCTCTGCGTGAAAGCTTTAACAGGCAATTGATATATTTAATGTTTGCTGATGTTCACTATCAGATGATTGGATAATATTTTGTACATGGATCATGGATTTTTTTTGAGTTTATGTTTTAAATAATGTACAAGAAAGTACATATAAAACAGCCTGTACATTTAACTGGCTTCATATATTTATTTGTAATGTTGTTTGCACAGCCACCATAAACATTGACAAAGGGCAGAGTAAATAGATTAATATTTACGTGACATCAATTTCAGCAACAACTTGCATTTGTGTAGCGCCCTTAATGTGGTTAAAAATATCCCAAGCTGTTTCGCATCATCACCCAACAGAAATCCAACTGATTTCTGATCAGGAGGAATTACGGCAGCTGGTGAAAGCTGGGCTAACTAGGTTAGTTTTAAGGAAAATCTTAAAGGAGAAAAGAATGAGAGAGAGATTTAGGGAGAGAATTCATAGAGTCATGCAAAAGGAGGCCATTCAGCCCATCCAATCTGCATTAACAATCCCCATCCCCATAATGCCACACATTTACCCCAGTGAGTGCCCCTGACACTAAGGGCTGATTTACTATGGCCAATCCATCTAACCTTCCCATCTGTGGGAGCAAACCGGAGCATCAGGAGGAAACCCACACATAGTCACAGGAGAACACGCAGACTCTACACAGACAGTGACCCAAGCCGGGAATTGAACCCCGTGTCGCTGGCCCTGTAAGGCAGCAGTGATATCCACTGTTCTACCGGAGCTTGGGCCCCTGGTATCTGAAGGCATGGCTGCCAATGGTGGAGTGATTACACAGAATGAAGCTCAAAGAGAAGTACAGCACAGGAACAGGACCTTCAGCCCTTCAAGCCTGTACCGATTGTGACGCTCTAACTAAATTAATTTTAAAAATCCTTACTTGACATTTCCCAGCCTCATTGAGGGAGCACCGCACTGTCAGAGGGTCAGTGCTGAGGGAGCACCGCACTGTCAGAGGGTCAGTGCTGAGGGAGCGCCGCACTGTCAGAGGGTCAGTGCTGAGGGAGTGCCGCACTGTCAGAGGGTCAGTGCTGAGGGAGTGCCGCACTGTCAGAGGGTCAGTGCTGAGGGAGTGCCGCACTGTCAGAGGGTCAGTGCTGAGGGAGTGCCGCACTGTCAGAGGGTCAGTGCTGAGGGAGTGCCGCACTGTCAGAGGGTCAGTGCTGAGGGAGTGCCGCACTGTCAGAGGGTCAGTGCTGAGGGAGTGCCTGCACTGTCAGAGGGTCAGTGCTGAGGGAGTGCCGCACTGTCAGAGGGTCAGTGCTGAGGGAGTGCCGCACTGTCAGAGGGTCAGTGCTGAGGGAAGTGCCGCACTGTCAGAGGGTCAGTGCTGAGGGAGTGCCGCACTGTCAGAGGGTCAGTGCTGAGGGAGTGCCGCACTGTCAGAGGGTCAGTGCTGAGGGAGTGCGCACTGTCAGAGGGTCAGTGCTGAGGGAGCGCCGCACTGTCGGGTCAGTGCTGAGGGAGTGCCGCCATTGTCAGAGGGTCAGTGCTGGGGGAGTGCCGCATTGGTCCACGGTAGGGTCAGTGCTGAGGGATGCCGCACTGTCAGAGGGTCAGTGCTGAGGGAGTGCCGCACTGTCAGAGGGTCAGTGCTGAGGGAGTGCCAACATTGTCAGAGGGTCAGTGCTGAGGGACTGCCACACTGTCAGAGGGTCAGTGCTGAGGGAGCGCCGCACTGTCAGAGGGTCAGTGCTGAGGGAGTGCCGCATTGTCAGAGGGTCAGTGCTGAGGGAGTGCTGCACTGTCAGAGGGTCAATACTGACAGAGTGGCACTTCCTCAGTACTGACCACCACACCCCATTCTCATTGCTGCACCAGACAATTCCAGAGCAGAAAGGACAGGATTCAAGCAGTTGGGAATGGACACGATTTGAAGGGGTCAGCTGAGTCCGGAGTGAGTAAGGAGCAGGAATATTCTTCTCCCCAGCGAGCGACTGATCTCAAATTGCTATCCAGCATGATCTCCGATGCTTTGTCTGGATGATCGCTATGGATACTAGCTAACCCTCGATCTGATCTCCGGTAGTTGAGCATCAGAGCAGCCCAACACAGCCTGCCGGATTCTCAAATTCTCACCCTCATTTTCAAATCTCTCCTTAGCCCCTTCCAGCCATCTCCATTATCTCATTCAATCCCTCTTACCCTCTCTATTGTCTTAGTCTCCTCCAGTCCCCACAACTGTCCCTAACACTGTAATCTCTTCCAGTCCCCACAACTCTCCCTAAAACTGTAACCTCCTCTAGATCCCACAACTCTCCTTAACACTGTAACCTCCTCCAGTCCCCACAGCTCTCCCTAACACTGTAATCTCCTCCAGACCCCACAACTCTCCCCAGCACTGTAACCTCCTCCAGTCCCCACAACTCTCCCTAACACTGTAACTTCCTCCAGTCCCCGCAACTATCCCTAACACTGTAACCTCCTCCAGTCCCCACAACTCTCCCTAGCACCGTAATCGCTTCCAGTCCCTAAACCCTCCCTAACACTGTAACCTCCTCCCGTCCCCACAAATCTCCCTAACACTGTAACCTCCTCCAGTCCCCACAACTATCCCTAACACTGTAACCTCCTCCAGACCTCACAACTCTCCCTAACACTGTAATCTCCTCCAGACCCCACAACTCTCCCCAGCACAGTAACCTCCTCCAGACCCCACAACTCTCCCTAACACTGTAACCTCCTCCAGACCCCACAACTCTCCCTAACACTGTAACCTCCTCCAGACCCCACAACTCTCCCTAACACTGTAACCTCCTCCAGACCCCACAACTCTCCCTAACACTGTAACTCCTCCAGACCTCACAACTCTCCCTAACACTGTAACCTCCTCCAGACCCCACAACTCTCCCTAACACTGTAACCCCCTCTAGACCCCACAACTCTCCCTAAAACTGTAACCTCCTCTAGATCCCACAACTCTCCTTAACACTGTAACCTCCTCCAGTCCCCACAGCTCTCCCTAACACTGTAATCTCCTCCAGACCCCACAACTCTCCCCAGCACTGTAACCTCCTCCAGTCCCCACAACTCTCCCTAACACTGTAACTTCCTCCAGTCCCCGCAACTATCCCTAACACTGTAACCTTCTCCAGGCTCCTCAACCCTCCCGATCTCTGTATCCTTCTCCAGCCCTGACAGCCCCTCCCTATCTCTGTAACCTCCTCCAGTCTCCACAACCTTCCCTATCTCTTTACCCTTCTCCAGCCCCTACATCCCTCCCTGTCTCTTTAACCTCCTCCAGCCCTTACACCTCCTCTCTATCTCCATCGACCCCCACACCCAGGGATGGAAGGGGGGGAAGGAAGGGTGGCGAGTTTATCTTTCTACTCAGTTTTCTCGTGTCTCTCTGTCCTCTGGATGATTCCCTGCTGTGTTTCACAGAAAGCTTTGGAAGAAGTTGGTGATAATTTGTATTTATGGAAATGGGATGAATTATGCAGAATGCCAACAGCTGAGAAATATAGCATTCCATTTGGTAATTTCCTTCATATGCAATATTGAAAAAGAGCAGGGCCGTACATCAAAGATTAATCATGCAAATATAAATATCCCCAAAGGCCGATCTCTCCATAAACCTCTCTCCGTTCTGTGTTGCTTACATCTCCTACATTAACTCAATCTATTCTCGCCTCTTCACAGCACCGACCCACATACCTACTGTTCCTCCTGCTCCCCCTCTCCACACAGCTTCACTACAATGTCTGCAGCTGCCAACCACACTAACCAGGACCAGCAACAATGGCTGCATTTATATAGCACCCTTCAAATCCTCAGAGTTTCGCAAGCTACTTCACAATTGAAATGTGTCTTTATTTGATGTGTGTGTCTCTGGGGTGCCACAGTGGGTTAGTACTGCTGTTCTACAATGACACACTATCTGTAACCCCCGTAACTTGCCTGGGTTAGCAAAAAACCTCACTTACTGTGCTGTCTGGAGAAAATACACAATTCTCTAACAATGCTCAGGATCCCCTTCACACACATTGTTAGCCACTTTAACACTTGAATAGCAGGTTAGATGTAAGGATTCGCATTCTAATCAGCAATCTCTGACTGTCTGTGCTGATGTGTGCTATTGCAGACCAGAACACTGCACTTGCCTGATGAAGACACGGGAGTGTTGAAAGCTCGCTATTTTACTATCAAATAAATCGGTTGGATTAATAATTGGTGTTGCTAAATTCTTACTGAGTTCTTACCACTCCAATCCAATGCCGGCATCTTTACATCGTTCTACAATGCCAGGGTCCTGAGTTCAATTCCTGGCTTGGGTCACTGTATGTGTGGAGTCTGCATGTTCTCCCCGTGTCTGTGTGGGTTTCCTCCAGGTGCTCTGGTTTCTTCCCACATTCTGAAAGACGTGCTGGTTAGGTGGATTGGCCGTGCTAAATTCTCCCTCAGCCTATCCAAACAGGTGGAGTGTGGCGACTAAGGGATTTTCACAATAACTTCATTGCAGTGTTAATGTAAGCCTTACTTGTGACACCAATAAATAAACATTAAAGTATTGAAACATGAGTAACTTGGCAGCCAATGAATACAGAGCAAGATCCCACAAACAGCAATGAGATCATTCTCATTTGCTTCACGTGATTTAGCTATTTTCCTTTTCAATTCAGCTGCCTCATGTGTAGTGTCATGAGGAACACACAGAGAAATAGGACTAAATTCCTTCAAAGAGCCAGCACTGTTAGGATGGGCTCAATGGCCTCTCTCTGTTGTGTAAGGCTTCTTAAAGAAGGATCACACTTCCTTCCCACAGTTAACCTGTTCAGAGAGCATCTTATAGTCTGGAGATAGCAGCAAGGGCACGAGAGTCTCTGTTAACCTGTGTCCTCTGTCACTCACCCTTTCTTACACCTTTGGACCTGCCCTGCCAGGTGAAGAGAGTTAAAGCCAGGCTGTCAGCCCATGAGAGAAAAACCCATTTATGGCTGCACCAATGAATTGGGTTCTGAGCTTCAGATTGCATTCATTGTGTGAAGTTGCTCCAAGTTCCATTCCCCCATCTTCTCTGCGCTCAATTATCTACATTGATGCCAATTCAGCAAGTCTCCCTCATTCCTCCCTTTGTCTGGAATCTCCTCCAACTCTGTGCTCCTCCAATTCGACCTCTTGAGCATCTCTGATTTTAATCACTCCATCTCCAGCTGCCTTGATCTTGAGATCTAGAATTGCCTCCCTAAACTCCCTCCCACCCCCCTTTTAAAATGCTGCGCAAAACCTACCTTTTATCAAGTTTTTGGTCAACTCTCCCAGTTACGCTTTATCTAATTCAGTCAAATTCTTGGTTTAATGTTTTTTATTCTTTGCTGGAATGTGCGTATCGCTGGCGAGGTCAGGAATTACTCCCCATTCCAATTGCTGCTCCTATCTTTCCTGAGGTAAAATTTGTGGATTTGGAAGGTGCTATCCAAGGTGTCTTGGTGATTTCCTGCAGTACATCTTGTAGATGGTACACACTGCTGCTACTGTTCTTCAATAGTGTGGAGATGCTGGCATTGGGCAGGGGTGGGCACACAGTACAAAGTCTCACAACACCAGGTTAAAGTCCAACAAGTTTATTTGGTATCATGAGCTTTCGGAGCACTGCTCCTTCGTCAGGTGAGTCACTCATTTCCGAAAGCTCTGAAAGCTTTGTGATACCAAATAAACCTGTTGGACTTTAACCTGGTGTTGTGAGACTTTTTACTCTTCTTCAATAGTGGACAGAGTGAACATTTGTGGAAGGGGGAGCAATCAAGGGACTGTTTTGTCCCGGGTGGTATAGAGCTTCTTCAGTGTTGTTGGAGCTGCATCCATCCAGGCAAGTGGGGAATATTCCATCACACTTCTAACTTTTGTCTTGTAGATAGTGGACCGGGGAGTCAAGAATTACTTGTGCAGGATTCTAGCCTCTGACTGTTCTGGTAGCCACAATATTTATACGGCTGGTCCACTTCAATGATGACACCCAGGATGTTGATCATTGGGGATTCAGTGACAGCAACACCATTGGGTGCCAAGAGGAAGATGGTTAAATTCTCTTTGTTGGGTACTCATTGCCTGGGCACTTGCGTGGTACGGATGTTTCTTGCCACTTAGCAACTCAAGTCAAGGTTCTTCAGAGATTTGGGACGTTTTCCTGTGTTACATAGATGCTCATTCATGGCTGTTTGTCTCGGTAACACAGAATGGCCCAGTTCTAGTCTGTGAAGAGCGTTAAATGCAAACTGAAGGTATTAAAAACTAAATGATCTTCCTTTGGATGGTTGTGGAATTGTGTTAGTCTGCTTATTAAATACCAAAAAAACTTGCCAGATGGTTTGTGTGAATTGAACAGGGAAAAAAACATCTGATTGGATCCCGATTCTGTCTCTGCTGACACCCCTCAGGTACTCAGTAACTGACAGTGAGCCACAAGCTGGAGGAACACAACTTGGCAATAAATCTCCTGCTATCCATCACCATCTGCTGTTGCAAGCCGTAAATTTATTAATTGTTTCCACACTTTGCTTATCTTTATCAGGGAAATGTTTAACACCAACATCTCAGTGATTGCTAACATGTTGAACTTTGAACTTTTTGAAGAAACCCTTTTCCACGGTTAATGATGAAAGGTGGGATTTTCCAGTCTCGCTGAAGGTAACCTCCCCTCTGACTGGCTCCATGCGGGCAGGTCCAGGTGAGCAGTGCTGGAGATAATGGTGGAATCGGAATGGGGAGCTACCTCTGGGGAAACATAGCACGGCGGGGCTGGTAAATCTTAGCTGAAAGAGCCAGAGGCTCAGGACTTGGAGTGTAGCTGCACTGAAATGAGGAGACTCTAGGAGGCAGCCATTACTTCGCAATTGGAGCAGCTTCTTGAAACTTCTCCAAAATCTCGATTAGATCTGGTCTGTAAATCTCTCCCAAGGTATAGAACATAGAACACTACAGCACAAACAGGCCCTTCAGCCCACAAGTTGCACTGATCATATCACCACCTACCAGGCCTATCTAGAACCCTCAATCCCATTAAATTCCAGGCACTCGTCCAGAAGTCTCTTAAAAGACCCCAACGGGTTCGCCTCCACCACCACTGATGGCAGCCGATTCCACTCACTCTCCACCCTCTGAGTATCTGAGAAGAAAGAGACTTGTTGAATCCTTCCCTCTCCATATGCACCAGGAAACTTCACAACAATACCAGTACGGGGGAAAACAACAATTCAATACTGTGTGGGAACAGAAACCTAATTGATTGGCAAATGAACTCTGGTTGTGAGAGATATTGTCATGGAGAATGCACCAGTTGATGGTGACCAAAGTTAACTGACAAGCATTGTTTGACTCTTAAAAGAGGTAGCTTGACCCTGATTGGTCAAAGCATTGCCCTGGGAAATGAACCAGCGAATGATAAGTGTCACTTTGTTTAGCCAAAGCAGTGCAATGTGCGTATCTGTTCTTGCTGTCTGCAAAGAACTGGATCCTGTATATTAATATATGTAGCTATTGGTAACACACACATTGGACCAGATTTTACCATTTTCTAAGTGCTAAACGTGGGGCGATTCAGATCCAACTGGGAAATCTGCTTTCAGGTGCCCCTATATACATCTATCGTGAAAAACAAATCCTGGGTCTGAATCACACTGAGGGAGGGGTCTATCAGACCTGAAATGCTGCTGCTCTGATTGGAGCTTTCAACTCCACATGTGCAGTGAGAAAAAACAAAATTTGAAAAACACACCCCTGTTACATCGAACCCGAGCCGTAAAAAATGGGTAAAGTGGTACAGGAGCAAAAAGCGGGAGCGGTGCACCCCCCCCCCCCCCCCCCTCCCACCGCAGATATCAACCCATCTCCATAATATAACTGTCCTCCTTATCCACCCATACCTCTGCTACCCAGACCTATCGCGATCCTCTTCACCCTTTCCTCCCACTAATCGCACCCCCCACCCCCCCACTGCGCACACCCTACCGATTGTCTGCACAGTGGCAGTGATCCCCACCCCCTGCCCAGTCTCCACCCACCGCCTCCTCCCCATCTTCCACCATTAGAGATCCATCTGGCCTCCATCCTCCACCTGAGAATGATCAGGCCTTTAGCTCCACCACCCCCCTCCCCAAACCCCCACCTCCAGAAGGACCTCACTCCTCCCTCACCAGAGAATGATTGGGTCTTTCTCTCCTCCCTGCCTCCCACTAGCAAATGATTGGACTACCCCCCTTCCTTCCCACCACCCCTCCCCCCCCACACACACACACATACACACACTCAGACACACACTCAGACCACCAAACTGAGTCAGAGAACCGCTGGAATCTCTGAACACACCTTTTCAGAAGCTGGAGTGCCCGAAACAGATCTTTGTCGAGTCTGTCTGTTCTGTGCCAAACCTGGATGCACAAACGCAATGTAAAGGGGGAAATGCCGGTAAAATTGGGTAGGCAACCCATTAATTAATTTAAATACATGCAAATACATTTACATCATCCTGTACACCTCCATTAGATTCCAGTCTGTAACTCACTCCCGGGTATCTGTTATTCTATATATAAACCACCCTGAACCCCTCAATTAGATTCCAGTCTGTAACTCACTCCCGGGTATCTGTTATTCTATATATAAACCATCCCGAACCCCTCGATTAGATTCCAGTCTGTAACTCACTCCGGGGTATCTGTTATTCTATATATAAACCACCCCGAACCCCTCGATTAGATTCCAGTCTGTAACTCACTCCCGGGTATCTGTTATTCTATATATAAACCACTCCGAACCCCTCGATTAGATTCCAGTCTGTAACTCACTCCCAGGTATCTGTTATTCTATATATAAACCTCCCCCCCCCCGAAACCCTCGATTAGATTCCAATCTGTAACTTTGTCCTGGTTGCTTGCTTTCCTTTTCCATCGGAAAATTTTGTGACATTTGTAATGAGGACAATCCAGATCGTTCCAAACGTATTGAATGACAATGCAGTCTAGACTTGATCATAAAATGCACTCAATACATTGGCTATTTTAGTTAAGCGTATACTCTGGATTTAACACTGCTACATACTCTAAAAGTAATTTGCTACATTATCTCCTGCACACAACAAGACAGCAGAAATGGAAGCAATAAATTGTAAGTTTTAGCACCCAGACTATTGGAACTAATGGCTGGAACCTCACTCGCCGTGGAATCGGAGCAGGCGAGAATCCAACAATGGAAATTTCCATTGACCTCAGGCGGGAATCTCCGATCTCACCTGAACAAGGCTGTAAAACCCCACCCAATGTCTCCGTTGGCAAGAAAATCCTGGCGTATACCTGATACCGGGGCTTTGTGGGGTGGGATTGATGTAATTGAATGATCAGTTGGAAGGAAGAGTGATTGGGAATAAAGAGTGGGAAGGGAAATCAGAGCTACATTGACCAAATCCAACCTGCCACTCATAAGGAGATGGTTTGCTACTACTGGCTGAAATATCTCTTGGCTACATTGAGAAGAATTGGCTGTTGATAAACCATCCATTCACTTTTGTGGAAAAATCTCATTTCCTCTCTGATATCATTATTGTGGGACTTTGATGGGGTTGGGACTTTCTGCTGGAGGCAAGGCTATTGGTAAACTCTACCATTTATTGAACATAATACCAATTACATATAATAAGCTTAGCACAAGACTCAGCAGACAACTATTCCTTTCCATGCTCTGTTGTCATGTTATCTGATGATGGCCAAATGTGGGCAATTGGGATTAGCTTAGGGGTTTCAAAAAAAAGGTTGGCATGGACAAGTTGGGCTGAAGGGCCTGTTTCTATGCTGTATGACTCTATGACTCTACGCAGACTATGTGTTTAAATATCTAATATTAGCTCTTTGTACATTTCCCGTCATGTCTCCAACTTCAATAGATATATACATATACATACATATAATATATATATATATATATATATAAAATCCTACATCTCCCAGTGAATTCTTTGCCTTAATCTCTGGTTCACGGTGACAAGTGTTGTGGTGGTTCTACCAATCTCCTTGACCTTGTTCTCATGTCCCTCTGAGATTGAAGTTCCCTATGTTCACTCTCCTTCCTGATTATATTGGTAGTTAGGCCACTCTATGATGATCTTTTTCCACATAAAACTCTCTCTCTCAAAGTTCTCTTGTCATGTGATCTTACATCACTGATCATATAGACTGTATATATTCACATATTTAACATTAATCCTTCATATTGGTGGTGTGTTGGCACAGTGGTTAGCACTGCTGCCATCACAGCACCAGGCACCTGGGTTCAATTCCCAGCTCGGGTCACTGTCTGTGTGGAGTCTGCACATTCTCCCTGTATCTGCGTTGGTTTCCTTCGGGTGCTCCAGTTTCCTCCCACAGTCTGAAAGACGTGCTGGTTAGGTGGATTGGTCATGATAAATTCTCCCTCAGTGTAACAAACAACACTGAAGTGTTGCGACTAGGGGAATTTCACAGTAACTTCATTGCAGTGTTAATGTAAACTTCACTTATGACACTAATAAATAAATAATAAAATACACCCTCCTGTCCTATTCAACTAATCATTTATAAGAAACCATCCATAAATACCATGCTCGTCCTCCTCATTCACACCTAGATTTTTATCTCCATCAATCTGCTCCTCACCAAATTTCATTCACATTACAACACCTCAAAGAACTGGTCTTCATTCTTGTTCAAATCACTAGCTCTCTACTCATTTATTTATTTATTCATGGGATGTGGGTGTCACTGGCTGAGCCAGCATTTATTACCCATTCCTGAGGGGACACTTGAGAGTCAACCACATTACTAAGCTCTGGAATCACATGTAGCCCAGACTGGGTAAGGATGGCAGATTTCATTCCCTAACAGACATTAGTGAAGCAGATGGTTTTTATAATATTGGTTTCATGGTTCCCAGTAGACTTTTAATTCCAGATTTCTATTGAATTCAAATTTCACCATCTGCTGTGGTGAGATTCAAACTCTGGTCCCCAGAGCATTATCCTGGCTCTCTGGATTACTTGGCCAGTGACAATACTTAATCCTCCTTTAGTCTCTCCCTTCTTAATTCTGAGATCTCCACCAACTCACTATCCCTGTAGCCTGTGACATTTTAACAGTGCCCATGTCCCAGTCCCTCCAGCCCAGTGTCAATGTTCATTCTCTCAACTGTCTTTCAACCTGTTAATCTCCAAGTCAGCATCTTGATCACTCAGTCTTTACAAAGAACAAAGAACAAAACAGCACAAGAAACAGGCCCTTCAGCCCAACGAGCCCGCGCCGCCACCCCGATGTTCCCACCTCTACCCGCGATCCCTGCCCATGTTTATAGATCTATGGATTAAAAACCAAATTTGAGACAATTTAGGGAGAATTTGTTTTGCCAATTAGCCTAAGAGCACATCTTTGGGATGTGGGAGGAAACCGGAGCACCCGGAGAAAACCCACGCAAGCACGGGGAGAATGCGCAAACTCCCACAGACACAGGCCCAAATCCATGTATCTGCACAGCACAGCGATAGTCACTGAGCTGTCGTGTTGCCCATCAGATGGTCCAGGTGAAGCACTAGGATACTCTCGAAAAAGATCCAAGAGCTGCCCTCTCACGACCCATCGCGTGTATGCCCCTCGTTAGACAACAAGGTGGACCAAAGCACCTGTAGGATAAAAACAAGTACATCAATATCATCTATTTACACACTTCCCAGGGACTCCAAAGGCTTGTGATTCCTATTTTAAATCAGTTTTCTATACCCCTCCATTCCCATTCTGTTCATATGCCCGAGCGGAAATGGTCACTACGAGAGGACACAGATTTAAGGTGCAGGGAAGCAAATACAAAGGAGATGTCGGAGGTAGGTTTTTCACTCAGAGGGTGGTGAATGAATGGAACCGACTGCCGTCGGAGGTTCTTGAGGCAAACTCACTGGGGTCTTTTAAGAGACTTCTGGATGAGTATATGGAAAAGAATAGGATAGGGGGTTATAGATAGGTCTGTGGATTGGTAGATGTGATCAGCGCAACTTGTGGGCCGAAGGGCCTGTTTGTGCTGTATTGTTCTATGTTCTATCTAAGTATTTCTTAAATAACTCCAGAGTACCTGCCTCAACCACTTTACTTGGCAGCGCATTCCATACCCCATCACCCTCTGTGTGAAAAAACTCCCTCTAGTATCCAAATTATACCTTACCCCCCTCACCCTAAGCCCGTGACCCCTCGTGCTATTTGAGTCCATCCTAGGAAAAAGCTTAACCCTGTTTACTCTATCTATCCCCTTCATAATCTTGTACACCTCTAACAGATCTCCTCTAAGTCTACGTCTTTCTAAGGAAAACAGTCCCAATTTGCCTAATCTCTCCTCGTAACTCAGACCTTCCATACCAGGCAGCATCCTGGTAAACCTCCTCTGCACTCTTTCCAGAGTCTCCACGTCCTTCCGGTAGTAGGCGACCAGAACTGGACGCAGTATTCCAAATGAGGTCTAACCAGCGTTTTATACAACTGCAACATTAAAGGCCAGCTCTTGTACTCTATACCCCTTCCTATAAAGGCTAACATACTATATGCTTTCTTCACAACCTTCTCCACTTGCTCTGCCACCTTCAGAGACTTGTTCACCTGCACCCCCAGGTCCCTCTGCGTTTCTATACTCTTAATAGGTCTACCCTTTATCATATACCTCCCCCCTACATTCTTTCTCCCGAAATGCATCACCTCACATTTATCAGGATTGAATTCCATCTGCCATCTGTCTGCCCAAGCTACCAGCCTATCTATGTCCTGCTGCATCGCCTGACAATGCTCCTCACTATCCGCAAGTCCAGCCATCTTTGTATCATCTGCAAACTTGCTGATCACTCCACTTACTCCCTCTTCCAAGTCATTTATATATATTACAAATAGAAGAGGTCCCAGTACTGAGCCCTGCGGCACACCACTAGTGACCGACCTCCAGCTAGAGAAACTTCCACTATTACTCTCTGTCTCCTATTACCAAGCCAGTTACTTATCCATCTAGCTACCTCTCCTTGCCCTTTGCACACAAGAAGAGAGTGGGACAGGGAAGGAGACAGCAGAGGGAGAGAGAAAGATTGAGGTATTTGTCGAGACCGGACAATTTAAAGACAGGTTTTTTTAATCATTTACAGGATGTGGGTGTCTCTGGTTAGTCCAGCATTTAATACCATCCCTAACCATCCCCTTGAGAAGATGGTGATGAGCTGCTTTCTTGAATCACGACAGTTCATGCGGTGTAAGTACATCCACAGTGCTGCTTGGAAGAAAGTTCCAGGACTTTGACCCAGTGAAGGGACGGTGATGTATTTCTAAATCTGGATGGTGAGTGGCTTGGATGGGAATTGCCAAGAGGTGCTATTCCTATGTATTTACTGCCCTTGTCCTTCTAGGTGGTAGCAGTCATGGGTGTGGAAGATGCTGTCCCATTGTGCAGTTCCTGCAGTGTGTCTAGCAGATGGTACACACGGCTGCCACTGTTGGTCAGTGCCGGAAGGAGTGAATGTTTGCGGATGGGGTAAAATCCAGTGGGGCTGCTTTGTCCTGGATGGTGTTGAACTTCTTGAGTGTTGTTTGAGCTGCCCCCATCCAGGCAAGAGTGAGAGAGGGGAAGATGGCAGGGGCAAGTGTGTGGAGGTGGAGTGGAGGGGAAAGGGCAGGGTTGGGGGGGGGGGCAGGGTGCGGTGGAGGAGGGCGGAGTGGGGAGAGGGCAGGGATGGGGAAGAGTGAGGGCAGAGAGACAGCAGGGAGGGGGCAGGAAAGAATGAGGGGTAGGGGTGGGAAGAGGTGGGGATGGGTTGGGGGAGGGCAAAAAGAGGGCGGGAGAGGGCAGGAAGGGGGACGGGATGTGGGAGAGGTGTGGAGAGAGGGGGAGAAGGCGGGGGTGGGGAGAGGATGGGAGAAGGCATGGAGAGGATGAGAGAGAGTGGAGAGGGGCGGATGGGAGAGTGGGTGGGGAGAGGCAGGATGGGAGAGTGGTGGGGAGAGGGCATGGAGAGAGGGAGAGAGGGCAGGATGGGAGAGTGGGTGGGGAGAGGGCAGGAGTGGGAATGGGCAGGGGTGGGGGGAGGGTAAGGTTAGAGAAAGAGGTGGGGTGGGGGTGAAGGTGGGAAAGGGACATTCTATGGCTGTGCTCTAGCAGAGAGAGAGAGAGAGAGCAGTGGGGGAGAAATGTGTGAGAATGGAGAGAGAGGCTGCAGAGAGGGAAAACACAAGCTTAAAAAAACCGTGACAATTCATCTCTTAATAGAAAACTGGCACTGCATTATAATCAGTTTATCTTCTATCCCACTCAAACTGCAAAGCAGTGATTGCTGTAACAGGAAGTTATGTTTGATATTAAAAAGGAGCCTCTCATGAAGCAGATGAAAGAGGAGCAGACAAGAATATATTAAAGGTGCCTGAAGGATTGCAGTGGTTCTGTTTCACTCAGTAAGAGCTGGAGGGTGGATAAAGCAGTGTCGATTTCTGTGTTAAGTACGTGTCATAGCAACCCCTCTATTGTATAAAGCAAATTGATTTGCCATGGACGCTGACATTGCCAATCCACACATGGATATCTGAATCTCGGTGCTTACAGGGAGGGGATGTGTTTGGTGTCACATTCTCTGGAATGTCAGTGTGTGAGGAAGCTTCACTCCGTGTCCAATAGCTGACCTCTGGAAGATCCCAAGTAAAGAATTCTCCCACCCCGACCCCAATCACCAGGGCACCACAACAATAACAACCTGCATTCATATAGCACCTTTAGAGAAAGATTGCATTTGTACAACCTCACAATATCCCAAAGTGTTTTGCAGCCAATGAAATATTTCTCCAGAGGTGAGGGTGACTGCCCTTGAGGTCAAGGCAGCATTTGACATCAAAGGATCAAAGAGGCCATTCAGCCCACTGAGTCTGCATCAACCTTCTGAGAGAACATTCCAACCCAGCCCACACCCACCCTACCCCTGCAACCCCATCTATTTATCCCATAATCCCCCTAAGCTACATATCCTGGGACACAAAGGGACAATTTATCATGGCCAATCTACCTATCTTTAGACTGTGGGAAGAAACCAGAGTACCTGGAGGAAACCCACACAGACACAGGGAGAATGTGCACACTCCGCACAGGCAATCACCCAAGGCTAGAATTGAGCCTGGATCTCCGGTACTGTGAGGCAGCAGTGCTAATCACTAGGCCACCATGCTGCCTGGTATCAAGGAACCCTAGCAAAACTGGAACCGATGGGAATCAGGGAGAAACTCTCTGAGAGTTACCACTGACCAGAAACTGAACTGGACCAATATGCGGGTACAATTTTATCTTTTAAAAAGCATTTAGACAGTTATACGGGTACGATGCGTATGGAAGGATATGGGCTAAATGCGGGCAATTGGGACTTGCTGAGAGATTTTAAAAAATTAAGGGCGGCATCGACAAGTTGGACCAAAGGACTGTAAACCTCTATGATTCTACACAAACACAGATGCCAAAGCAAGTTAGGGGCTGGAAATCCTATAGTGAGTATCTCACCTCCTAACTCCCCAAAGCCTGTCCACCGTCTACAAGGTACATGTCAGGAGTGTGATGGAATACTCCCCACTTGCCTGGATGGGGAAGGAGAGAATGAGTGGGGAAGAGAGAGGGAACAAGAGCGAGTGAGCGTGGGAGACAGAGTGAGGAAGGGGAGAGGAAATGAAGAACGTAGGAGAGAGGGAGGGAGTGGAGAGGAGGTGAGAGAATGTGAGAGAGAGAGGGAGGGAGGGAGTGGAGAAAAAGGGGATGAAGGAATATAGGATGGGAGGGGTGAGGGAATGTGGGAGAGAGAAGTTGAGGAAATGTAGGAGGGGATGAGGGAAGTGTGTGTGTGCCTGGCTCACTCACACTCTCAGGATTCTCACTCAGCCCCATCTCGCACACCAACACACAATCACACCCACTCCCGCAGGGGGGTGAGTGAGTGAACATTACGGGGTTAGAACCGAACCAGAATCTGCCCTTCTCACATTCTATTGGTAACCTTTATTCATTACTCTTGTTTTAATGACCAAACTATTGATCTAACATTGCTTTATTTTTGCTCAGTCAGTTATTCATAACTCAATTTTAATTGGAAAATCATATTTAATCCTGTGCCTAACATTACTTTTCTGAAAATTGTTGAAATGCTATTGAGTGAGAAAGAAGTGTGATTCCCAACTGCAAAGGTTGGACAATCCTGGTGTACAAAATGTACGACAGCAACTCACCAAGACTCCAATCTTTACAGATTTACAACTTTTACAACACCAAACTTTTACAGATACACCATAGAAAGCATTCTTTCTGGTTGTATCACAGCTTGGTACGGGCTCCTGCTCTGCCCAAGACTGCAAAGAACTACAACAGATTGTGAATGTAGCCCAATCCATCACATAAACCAGTCTCCCACCCATTGACTCTGTCTACACTTCCTGCTGCCTCGGCAAAGCAGCCAGTATAATTAAGGATGCCATGCACCCTGGACATTCTCTCTTCCATTTTCTTCCATTGGGAAAAAGATACAAAAGTCTGAGGTCATGTACCAACCAACTCGAGAACAGCTTCTTCCCTGCTGCTGGCAGACTACTGAATGGATCTACCCTTCATTAATTTGATCTTTTTATCCACCATAGCTCTGACTAGAACGCTACATTCTGCAGTCTCTCATTCCCTTCTCTATGAACGCTATGCTTTGTCTGTTTAGTGCATAAGAAACAAGACTTTTCACCGTATGTTAATACATGTGACAATAATAAATCAAATCAAATCAAATCCTTCAGCAGCACCTTTCAAACCCTTGACCTTTCCCACGTGAAATGACAAAGGCAGCAGATGGAGGGGCATTGCTTTTTATTTTGGTCGGCACAACATCGAAGGCCGAAGGGCCTGTTCTGTGCTGTATTGTTCTATGTTCTATATCTCGGAGCACCATTGCCTGCAACTTCCCTCCAAGCCAACTCGCAAATATATCTGCTGTTCCTTCACTGTCGCTGGGTCAACTCCCTCCCTAACAGCACCGTGCATGTACCTACACCTCATGGACTGCAGTCGTTCAAGAAAGCAGCTCACCACCACGTTCTCAAGGGCACAGGGATGGGCAATAAACGCTGACCAGCCTGCGATACCCACACCCCATAAAATAATTTTAAAAAGTGCTGACACAGCTATAATTTAGAAAACGTGGCAACTTGTTAAATGAGTTCACTCAGAGGGCAATGCAATGACTGTTTTCGGCCTAACGCTCAGGTGAGCTTCCTTCTGGAAATGGGACGTTGCAGAATGCGAACAGGAGGTGCCCCAACTCCAGCCCAAATTCTTACACAGTCACTGTGGCCTGAACAACAATTTCATCATAGTGGGAAGATTCCCGTGGAGTCAGGAAGAGGAGAAGGAAAGCTTATTCCTCCGTCTGCTCCTCATGACTCACTCTAACCTTACTGTACGTCCTTCCAGCTGGATCTCCCACTGTGCCATCACCAGCACCCCCCCCAGCTTTAAGCAGGTGAGCTGCCTGAGGAGGGAACGGATAACTCCAACATATATTGCCAAGAAAGTCTAGGCCCAACTCAAAATACCTTCCAAACATTGAGAGAAACGAGAATGCCATCACGATCCATTCATAACTGATGCGAAAAGTCAGCACGAGGCATTGAGTCTCAGGGATCAGCGGAAATTCACCAGCAAATCAAACCATCCTCACATAGTTTATTACAAAATTCAAGTGTAAACTTATGGTAATCAAATTATTATCTGAAATTTAATTGTCCCGCAGACTCTAAACCAAATAAACTTTAATAAGAAACATTAATGAAACTTACAGACAACAACAACTTGGATCAACTTGAATTCAATGGATTCCAGACTCAAAGCTGTGCTAGAACAAGAGAAGAAACATGTGGAAAATGATTCTAGAACTTGAAAGAAGGTTCTAGAATGTGAAAGAAAATTCCAGAATGTGAAAGAACATTCTGGAATGTTAAAGAAGGTTCCAGGTGCAAAAGCAAGTTCCAGAATGTGAAAGGAAGGTCCAGAAATTCTGGAAAGTTCCATTAACAAATCAAGACCCACTAGTCACAGTGCTGTCTGTTAAATGTTAATGAGCTGCATGGCAGAATGAGAAATTGCAGAGGGAGATGAGACAGTAACTGAAGCTTCATTCCATGCACCCCCCCTTCCCACTGCACCCCCCTACCCCACGTCAATGCGTGAGGTATTGTTAATTGGAACTGATTTATTCCTGGATGAGATTGGGGAGATTGGAGAGATGAGGATTGTTTTCCTCAGAGCAGAGAAGGTTAAGAGGGTGTTTAATTGAGGCATTAGAATGATGGCGGGCTTTGACACTTGCAAGAGAGTCAGAAACCAGAGGAGCAGAGATTGAAGCGATGACAAAAGACTGAGTGTGGGGGAGATGAGAAATGGTGGTCTCACAGCGCCAAGGACCCAGGTTCAATTCCAGCCTGACTGTCTGTGTGGAGTTTGCACATTCTCCCCGGGTCTGCGTGGGATTTCCTCCCACAGTCCAAAGATGTGTGGGTTAGGTTGATTGGCCATGTTAAATTGACCCTAGTGTTGGGGGATTAGCGGAATAAAATGTGGTGTTATGGGGATGGGGCCTTGGTGGGATTGTGACTGCTGCAGATGGGCTGAATGGCCTCCTTCTGCACTGCAGTAATTCTATTAAATGTTTTTTAGATAGCGAGTTGTTGTGATGGAGAATGTGCTGCCTAAAAGTGCGCCTAAAGCAGATTTAATAAATATCTTTCCAAAGAAAACTGGATAAACACTGGAGAGGGAGAAGATGACATGGTTATGGAGTGAGGCCAATTGGATAACTCTTTGAAGGAGTTGGCATTGGCACAATGGGCTGAATGGCCTCTTTCTGTGTCCTATCATTCTGTAAGCCCATCTTTCAGAGTTGGCATTCTCTACAGTTGCTCCAGGAAATATCACTCTCTGGGATCTTACTGTGCAATAATCGGCCGCTGCCATCACAACTGTGACCGCACTTCAAAAAAGGCAACAAAGTATTTTGGGATGGCCCTGAGCTCATGAAAGGCGCTATATAAATGCACGCCTGTGATTTATGCTGCTGTCTCTCATCACACTCCCTGCTGGTAATGTTTTACGGGGATCTCTGTTCTTACAGACGGAAGTGTGATCCACTCACAGACGCTGAGTTATGGATGTTTCGACAGCGAATAATGTCTCTGTAATTTACTCCGAGGGATCAGGTGACCACCGTGAAGGAGACAAAAGAGCCTGAGTTGCTAATGGATATCCACAGACCCTGAGAATAAATTGCAGACTTGAACTCGCTCTGCAGCACCTATAATTTTTTTATAATACACTTACCACAGATTGAATAAAAAGCTCATGAGAGTGGGAAGCAAACCTGAAATTATGTTGATTGAGACTCTGGGGGAATATTGTGAAATCTGAATTCTACTTCAGAAAAATACAGTCACATTAGTCAAAGCAAGTTAAAATAAGGGAATTATCATCAGTGAAAGAGAATTAAAGATGACCCCTTATTCATAAAACATTCTGAGAAAGGAGACTCTGCAAGTTGGAGAGCTGCAAACAGATTAAGCTTTCGCAGCTGAATTTTAAGAGTTGCCATCTATCCACACTGGCCCTGGGATCTCCAGAAATTCACAACTAATCTCCTGAACACCTCTGGGGGCAACAAGTCAGACAAAAAAAAATCATAAAAGCAAGTTCTGCTTTTTAATTCCATTTTATTTGAATTCTCATTTAAATTAGTTAAATTGCCATAGACCCAGATGACTCTGGGTGGCACAGTGTTTAGCACTGCTGCCTCACAGCGCCAGGGACCCAGGTTCAATCCCAGCCTCAGGTCATTATCTGTGTGGAGTTTGCACCTTCTCCACGTGTCTGCGTGGGTTTCCCCCCACCGTCCAAAGATGTGTGGGTTAAGTTGATTGGCAATGCTAAATTGACCTTTAGTGTCAGGGGGATTAGCTAGGGTAAATACATGGGGTTATGGGGATAGGGCCTGGGTGGGATTGTGGTCAGTGCAGACTCGTGGGCCGAATGGCCTCCTTCTGCAAGAATTCTATCAATTTTATGGATTCTATGGACTGGATGATGATTTAACCTAGAGTCACCACATCTTAGGTGAGGGGCAATGTTGAGAAGGCAGAAATGGAGTGTAACATAGTAAAATTTGCTGATGACATGAAACTAGCTGGAAAAACAGACTGTGACGAAGAGATTAAAAAGATTACAAATGGATATTGACAGGCTAGGGGAATAGGCCAGAACCTGGCAGCTGGAGTTTCACGTGGATAAATGCAAGGTTATCCAATTTAGCTGGAAAACTAAAAGGGCAAATTACTATTTAAATGGGAAACAGATTCAAAAGGCATCCGTGCAGAGGGATCTGGGTGTCCTTGTGCATGACTCTCAGAAAGTGGGAATGCAGGTGCAGAATGTTATAAGGCAGGCAAATGGAATCTTGGCATTTATTGCAAAGGGATTGGATAAAAGTAGAGAAGCGTTATTACAATTGTATAAGGCATTGGTGAGATCACAATTGGAGTTTTTTGCTCAGTTTTGATCATCTTCCTTGAGGGAGGATGTGGTGGCACTGGAAGCGGTTCACTAGATTGATTCCAGGTTTGAAGGGGCTGGTGTATGAGGAGCAGTTGAGTACTTGTACTCAAGCTTGTACTCGCTGGAGAACCAGAGAATGAGGGGGATTTGTTTGAGGTTTATAAAATACTCAATGGGATTGATAAAGGAAATGTTATTAAATGTTCTCCCTTCTAAAAGAGTCCAGGATAAGGGTTCATTGTTGTAGAATAAGAAGGGACAAGTTCAAGACAGAGATAAGGAAGAAGTTACTTTTCATAGATGGTTGTGAATCTATGGAACTCACTGCCCCAGAGTGCAGTGGATGCAGAATCAATCAATGGATTCAAGAAAGAGATAAATAAATATTTGATCAAAAGTGGGATAAAGGGCAATGAGGAAAAGGCAGGGTGAGATGGAGATCAGCCACCATCATATAGAATGGCAGAGCAGGACTGAAGGGCTAAATTACCAACTCTCACTCTTAATTCCTCTGTTCCAATATTTCTATGAAAGTAGAGGCATTAGCGGGCTTTCTCAACTAGAGTAACAGCATAAAGCAACCAGGATGGGTTAAGAAATCTTGCTATATTTGCCCAATCAAGTAACGATGTCTTTTCACCCTATTATCAGAGCTAGGAGTAAAGAGAATCAGCAGAAATTTATATACTGGGGAGGAGGGGGTGAAATTGGACAATTCTCCATTGACAAAGGGTCATAGAATTCCTACAGTGCAGAATGAGGCCATTCAGCCCATAGTGTCTACACTGGCCACAATTCCCCCCCCCCACCCCCCCGCCCCAGGCCCAATCCCCATAACCCCATGCATTTACCCTAGCTAGTCCCCTTGAGGGTTAATTTAGCACGGCCAATCCACCGAACCAGCATCTCTTTTTGGGCTATGGGAGGAAACTGAAGCACCAGCAGGAAACACGCACAGATACAGGAGAATGTGCAAACTCCACACAGGCAGTGACCCAAGCTGGGATTTGAACCCGGGTCCCCGGAGCTGTGAGGCCACCGTACTGCCCATTGGTCTTCTAGATTTGAAACATTGGCTCTATTTTCCCCCCACAGACCTGCTGAGATTTTCCAGAATTTTCTGTTTCAGATTCCAGCATCCGCTGTATTCTGCTTTTATCTTAGTTTAAATTAGAATGGTTGGTTCAATGTAATCAAGTTAGATAGCAAAATAAAATCTGAGATAAAAAGATGGGATTAAAAGAAAGAGATAAAAGTGGTAGAAAATATTTTAAAAGTATTTATTTTCAAACCACTAAGCATTAAACCCTGCAGGAATGAAACTTTGCGTTTGTTACAGTATGTTTTCAGTGCCAGAGAGGTTGTTTTGCAGTAATTAAGATTTAACTCACCGTTACCTGGCTGTATCAGCACTAACTATTGCTGCTGTCCAGTGGGTAACTTAGTGAGACAGTACAGCAACTTTCTATTGTTTACCTGTTGGAATCCAGTCTCCAGGTGAGACACCGATCCAGCAATATCTCTGATGCTACTGGGTAAATCAGGGAACAACTTCCTATTTTCACGTTAAGCTGCAGGAAGTTTTCTGCGCAATTTACTCCATCACTGATTGCTAAACAGTCAGTTCTGCCATAAAACTGGGGCCATTAAGCTGGCAAAGAGCAGAAAAAGTATTAGAATTCTAAATGTTTGCACAAGGTTGGTGGGAAAGCTGATTAAACTTGTTAAGTATTTGTTAGACAGCCATGAGGAAATTCTTCAGATATTCAGAACAAGAGGGAGTTAGAAAACAAATCTGTGATAAGAAGCAGGAAACTGATTGGCTGGGGATCGCTGACCCATAGCCTCATTCTGATTGGCTGGGGATCGCTGACCATAGCCTTATTCTGATTGGCTGGGGATCGCTGACCATAGCCTTATTCTGATTGGCTGGGGATCGCTGACCATAGCCTTATTCTGATTGGCTGGGGATCTCTGACCCATAGCCTCATTCTGATTGGCTGGGGATCGCTGACCCATTGCCTCATTCTGATTGGCTGGGGATCGCTGACCATAGCCTCATTCTGATTGGCTGGGGATCGCTGACCATAGCCTTATTCTGATTGGCTGGGGATCTCTGACCATAGCCTCATTCTGATTGGCTGGGGATCTCTGACCCATAGCCTCATTCTGATTGGCTGGGGATCTCTGACCCATAGCCTCATTCTGATTGGCTGGGGATCTCTGACCATAGCCTCATTCTGATTGGCTGGGGATCGCTGACCCATAGCCTCATTCTGATTGGCTGGGGATCTCTGACCCATGCCTCATTCTGATTGGCTGGGGATTGCTGACCATAGCCTCACTCTGATTGGCTGGGGATCTCTGACCATAGCCTCACTCTGATTGGCCGAGGATCTCTGACCATAGCCTCACTCTGATTGGCTGGGGAATCTCTGACCATGGCCTCACTCTGATTGGCCAAGGATCTCTGATCATAGCCTCATTCTGATTGGCTGGGGATCTCTGACCATAGCCTCATTCTGATTGGCTGGGGAATCTCTGAGCATAGCCTCATTCTGATTGGCTGGGAATCTCTGACCCATTGCCTCATTCTGATTGGCTGGGGATCTCTGACCATAGCCTCATTCTGATTGGCTGGAGATCTCTGACCCATAGCCTCATTCTGATTGGCTGGGGATCTCTGACCCATAGCCTCATTCTGACTGGCTGGGGATCTCTGACCATAGCCTCACTCTGATTGGCCGAGGATCTCTGACCATAGCTTCACTCTGATTGGCTGGGGATTTCTGACCATAGCCTCATTCTGATTGGCTGGGGAAATCTCTGACCATAGCCTCATTCTGATTGGCTGGGGATCTCTGACCCATAGCCTCATTCTGATTGGCTGGGGATCTCTGACCATAGCCTCATTCTGATTGGCTGGGGATCTCTGACCATAGCCTCATTCTGATTGGCCGAGGATCTCTGACCATAGCCTCACTCTGATTGGTTGGGGATCGCTCACTCATAGCCTCACTCTGATTGGTCAGGGATCTCTGACCCATAGCCTCATTCTGATACACTGGTCTCTCTCTCTCACTCATACTGTTAACTGACACGCTGCTGTTCTCACATCCTCATTTCAGTAAGGCCTTTGACAAGGTCCTTCATGGCAGATTGGTGCAGAAGGTGAACTCGCATGGGATCAAAGGTGAGCTGGCAAGGTGGATACAAAACTGGCTCAGTCATAGAAGACAGAGGGTAGCAATGGAAGGGTGTGTTTCTGAATGGAGGGCTGTGACAAATAGCATTCCTCAGGGATCAGTGCTGGGATCTTTGCTGTTTGTAATATATATAAATGATTTGGAGGAAAATGTAACTGGTTAGACTAGTAAGTTTGTGAACAACAAAAGATTGATAGATTTGTGGATAGCAATGAGGACTATCAGAGGATACAGCAGGATATAGATCAGTTGGAGACTTGGGCGGAGAGATGGCAGATGGTAGTCGTGCCTTACTAACCTCATTGATATTTTTGAAAAAGTGACTAAAGAGGTAGATGGGGGTAAGGCGGTTGATGTGGTATATATAGACTTTAGTAAGGCGTTTGATAAGGTGGCCCATGGAAGGCTTCTGCAGAAAATGCAGATGTATGGGATAGAGGGTGATTTAGCTAATTGGGTTAGGAATTGGCTAGCAGATAGAAGACAGAGGGTGGTGGTTGATGGGAGATATTCATCGTGGAGTTCGGTGACAAGTGGTGTACCTCAGGGGTCTGTTTTGGGGCCCCTGCTGTTTGTAATTTTTATAAATGATCTGGATGAGGGTATTGAAGGATGGATTAGTAAATTTGCAGATGACACTAAAGTCGGTGGAGTGGTAGATAGTGAAGAGGGGTGTTATAGTTTGCAGAGAGACTTGGACAAGTTGCAGAGCTGGGCCGAGAGGTGGCAAATGGAGTTTAATGTGGAAAAGTGTGAGGTAATGCACTATGGCAGAAATAATAAATGTGTAGAGTATAGGGCTAATGGTAGGATTCTTAGTAGTCTTGATGAACAGAGGGATCTTGGTGCGTATGTGCATAGATCCCTGAAAGTAGGCAGTCAAGTCGAGAAGGTTGTTAAGAAGGCATATGGAGTCTTGGCTTTTATTGGTAGGGGGATTGAATTTCGGAGCCGCAACGTCATGTTGCAACTGTACAAAACTCTAGTGCGGCCGCACTTGGAGTATTGTGTGCAGTTCTGGTCCCCACATTATAAGAAAGATGTGGAGGCATTGGAGAGGGTACAGAGGAGGTTTACCAGGATGTTGCCTGGTATGGAGGGCAGGTCTTATGAAGAGAGGCTGAGGGATTTGAGGTTGTTTTCGTTAGAAAGGAGGCGGCTAAGAGGGGACCTTATCGAAACATATAAGATGATTAGAGGTTTAGATAGGGTGGACAGTGATAGCCTTTTTCCTAGGATGGAGAAAGCTAGCACGAGGGGACACAGCTTTAAATTAAGGGGTGATAGTTATAGGACGGATATCAGAGGTAGGTTCTTTACCCAAAGGGTGGTTCGGGAGTGGAATGCCCTGCCTGCAGCAGTTGTAGATGCGCCAAGTTTGGTGGCGTTTAAGAGGTTAGTTGATAAGTATATGGAAGAGAAGGGAATGGTTTAGTTTGGAGGGGCATTGCTTTTTATATTGGTCGGCGCAACATCGAAGGCCGAAGGGCCTGTTCTGTGCTGTAATGTTCTATGTTCTATGGAGTTTAATCTGGATAAATGTGAGGTAATGCATTTTGGAAGATTTAATATAGATAGGAAATATACAGTAGGACCCTTTAGAGAATTGATAGGCAGAAGGATCTGGGTGTACAGGTACACAGATCACTGAAATTGGCAATGTAGGTGGAGAAGGTAGTCAAGAAGGCACATGGTATGCTTGCCTTCATTCGCCATGGCATTAGGTTTAAAAGTTGGCAAGTCATGTTGTAGCTTTATAGAACTTAGTTAGGTTGCACTTGGAATATAGTGTTCAATTCTGGTCGCCACGCTATCAAAAGGATGTGGAGGCTTTGGACAGGGTACAGAAAAGATTTACCCGGATGTTGCCTGGGATGGAGGCTATTAGTTATAAGAAGAGATTGGAGAAACTTGTTTTGTTCTCACTGGAATGATGGAGTTTGAGGGGTGACCTGATAGAAATCTACAAGATTATGAGAGGCAATGGACAGAGTGGATAGTCAGAAGCTTTTTCCCAGGGTGGAAGAGTCAATTACTAGGGGGGAACAGGTTTAAGGTGCAAGGAGCAAGGTTTAAAGGAGATGTACAAGGCAGATTTTTTACACAGAGAGTAATGGGTGCCTAAAACCCGCTGTTAGGGAAGCAGAATTGATAGTGACTTTTAAGGGTTGTCTGGATAAATACATGAATAGGATGGGAATAGAGGGATATGTTCCCTGGAAGCCGGGCAGCATGGTCAGTGCAGGCTTGGAGGGCCGAATGGCCTGTTCCTGTGCTGTAATGTTCTTCGTTCTTTGAGTAGATACTGGGTGGACACTGGGTGTGAGTGGACATTGGATGGAACAGGGTGGACACTGGGTGTGAGTGGACATTGGATGGAACAGGGTGGACACTGGGTGTGAGTGGACATTGGGTGGACTCTGGACATTGGCAATATCTTAGAGAACACACGTTGAAGACACAGCCATGTCCGAGTGAAACAGAATATGTTACTCTGCCGCTGAGCTGGGCCTGTATTTAAGCTGAGCTGTCTGCTTAAAAACACAAACTCTATTTGTCCTTCAAACCGGCAGCCTGAGTGGACTCCCGGATGAATTGTATTTGATTGGGATGTGTTGATTGGAACGTACCTGTCATGTTCAGATCCCAGCTCAGAAACACACAGCCTGTATAGATCGATTTGCATCTGTGACAAGGTGTGAAATTGAGAGCCTGAGATTGGGGAAATGTTGAATGTTATTTTTTTGCTCTCTGATAGATGTTAACTTTAATGGTTTTAAAATGGATTTTTATTTAAAGCAAAAAAAATCATTCCCGGCAATTCTTTTGAATATTCTAATCTGTGTCATTTCATAAAAAGCAATGTAAAAATTAACAATGCATGAAGATGTTATTTCTAATCATTTCCTTACTTCCATGACACCATGACTCACAATTTCTTTTACTCATAGCTCTTTTATATTCCAATCAGGATTTCTGTTCCCTTATTTCACCCAAATAAAATGTTTTAAGGTCCGCAACTGTACAATGTGACCTGTCCTTTCCACGCCACATAAATACAATAATAAAAATTCATCGGATACTTTCAGACGAGTGCTCAGTGCTGACTGAAATAGCTCTCTGAACCGTATTAATATGTACATCCTATCACAACATCATCAATCACAGCTTCCTCCTAGAGTCCCTCTTCCACTGCATTTGCAAATATTGGGACATTATTGAATAAATCCTCTCACCTGGAGAAGGGAGCTTAGATATTTGTTAAATATTTATGGACAGGCTATCACTGATATTAAATTTCAAATTCATTTTTACCCATTCTAGAAGATGTTCTTTTAACATGCAGCTCAACTTAATCTGTGTCCTTTGATCCTCCAACAGTACTCAGAAGGGTCAGAGCAAATCACAGCAGGAATCTATTACCCGCTGTGGGAAAGACAGATAAATATAGAGGGGACACCAGGGAGAGAGTGCAGGAGAGAGAGTGAGGGAGAGACTGAAAGAGAGCAAAGGAAAGAGAGAAAAAAAATTAACAGATAGAAACACCATGAGAAAGAAGGAGTAAGAGAGAGAGAGAGAATAACAGACAGAATGTGGGAGAAAGACAGAATGGGACAGAAATAGAGAGAGAGAGAGAGATAAAGAGTAACCGACAGAGAGTAAGTGAGAGAGACAGAGAACAAGAGAGAGAATGGGCAAGATCGGTGTGGTAGCACAGTGGTTAGCACTGCTGCCTCTCAACACCAGAGTCCCCGGTTCAATTCCTGCCTCGGGTCACTCTCTGTGTGGAGCCTGCACATTCTCCCCATGTCTGTGTGGGTTTCCTTGCACAGTCCAAAGATGTGCAGATTAGGTGGATTGCTAAATGCACAGGGTTATGGAGCTGATAGGGGAGGTCGGACGGTGATTCTGGGTAAGATACTGTTCCAGAGAGTTGGTGCATATTCGATGGGCCGAATGGCCTCCTTTTGATCTGAGGGGATTCTGTGAAGAGAGGAATCGAGAAACAGACACGGTGAAGAAGGCAGTGATGATCTTTATCATTAATAAATAAAAGAAAGCCCAGGAATATGGAACTCTCTGAGAGTTTATGGAGACTCTTCAGCCTCCCACTGCCAAGGTCAGGAGTCTGAACCCAAGTAGGGCTAAATCGTTGATAATGTTTGAAGATTCATCAGCAAACCTTTCCAGCAGCGTGTCCAGACAGGAAGCCAGCACCTCTGCAGAAACCCCAGACAGCTGACCCTCCAAGATGGAAAATAATGCTCAATATTCCCGCCTGTCTTTTCAAAGTAAAGTGTCCACCTTCTGAATGAGGTAAGCAGGTATATGCATGATCATTATCATGGGGGTGTAGTTACCGCACTGTCCTTGTCTTCTGACACGCAATCAGGAGATACCCACACCCAGATACCCCGCACCCACACTCAGATACTCCCACCCAGGCCCGGTATGACTGGATGCAGGATTTCAAGTTCTGTGAACCCAACTTTTAAAAGTAGTCACTTACGGGTCAGCTTTTTATTTGAGGGGTTGGGGAAGAGGGGAGGGGGAGAAATGAGCTGGGTGCTGGATTGGGAGTCGAGCATACCATCCCCAGAGTTATTGCAGAGGCTGCTGGGTATAGAGGAGGACTGGACAGAAGCCTGCTTACTTGGTCTGATATTGTACTGAGATAAATGAAAAAAATCAAAATTCCAGCCCCACACGCCCCAAATCACTCCTGTAGATGCCAACTGTTGCCAACTTAGATTCCTCTACAACTGCCCACGCCTCTCATGCATTCTGTGCCAACCCATGACCCTACAGTCCCCACCCTTTGCACTGACCCACTCCGTGCCAACTCACTTAGTGTCCATTGACAGTTCCTTGACAGCTCCAATGAGTTTATATACTTCTTACGCACAATTATGTTTACTTCTAACAATCACAGCGGGTTAATTATCTTTCCCAAAAGGGCACACGAGCTGTCCAAGCAAATCCACCAAGTTGAGGCTGGGCCTTCCCTGCTCTGAGCTGCATACTCTGGGATTCACACCCCTGGCCAGCCAGGAGCCCACTTTACTGAAGGCAGCTGGTGATTTAAATGGCCAGAAATCTCCATGAACCCTGGCACCGCCCAGCGAGAATAGAACACGCATACACACATGTTTGGGGCAGGACTTTGAATGTTCCCCCATGTTCATCCAAAGGTAGATTGAAGACGTTAGGACTGTTTTCCTTGGAGAAGGGAAGACTAAGAGGAGATCTTCACGTGCCTCACAGCACCAGGATGTCAGGTCGCTGACTGTGTGGGGTCTGCACATTCTCCCCATGTCTGCGTGGGTTTCCTCCAGATGCTCCGGTTTTCTTCCACAGTCCAAATATGAGTTTGGTTGATTGGCCATTCTAAATTACCCCTTATTTTTGAGGGATTAGTGGTGCGGTTGTGGGGATTGGACCTTGGGGAGGGGGTATTAATGTCAGTGCAGGCTTGATGGGCTGAATGACCTCTTTCTGCATTGGAGGGATTCTATGATTTCTGGAGGTTTTGCCATGATGGAGAGCTTGTGGTGAAACCCCAGGCTGGATGGGAGTTGAAAGTTTGACCATGTGAATATTTAAAAGTTCAAATCAGCTCCAAGATTAATGCTTTTGCACTGATTAACATTGATGAAAATACAACATTTGTACTTAGAGCAGAGAAACAACTCACCCAGCCCGCAGCACTGATCTTTCTGTTCCATACAGGCCTCCCACCCCGTCTTCATCTCACACCACCAGTATGTCTGTATTCCTTTCTTCCTCATGTGTTTATCCAACTTCCCCTCAGATATGGAATCCATAGAATCCCCACCTTCCAGAAGGAGGCCATTTGGCCCATTGATTCTGCACCTACTTTCCAATAGAGCATCTTACCCTGGCGCAACACTCGCCCTATCCCATTCATTTACCTTGGCCAATCCCTCTAACCTACGTGTCTTTGGACACTAAGGGGACAATTTAACACGGCCAATCCGACTAACCTGCACATCTTTGGAGTGTGGGAGGAAAGCGGAGCATCCAGGAGAAACCCGTACAGACGGGGTGGATGTGCAAACTCCACACAGAGAGTGACCCAAGCTGGGAATCAAACCCGGGTCCCTGGCACGGTGAGGCAACAGTGCTAACCATTGTGCTACCGATGCTATTGGCCACAATCACCTCACCATGGTAATGAGCTGCACTTTCTCATTATCTGATTAAAGAAGTTTCTCCTGAATTTTCTATTAGATTTGTTGGTTTCTAACAGATATTTATGACCGTGAATTTTGATCTCCTCCCCAACAAGTGTAGGTGCTTTTTTTCCTAAGATTATATTTAACGTAACATCAGCCAACTGTTCGTCCTCATTTTCTTGTTAAATCACCACCTTATACTTCAAGAGTCATTGAAGCTCGTCTATGCACTGAATTATTCCAATGGGTTGTGACCTTATCCTGGAACAATAGACACAGTCACTATGACCTAGGGGTGGAGCAGAGAGGAGTTGTGCACACAGATAGCGATAGAGAATCTGGTGAACTGGTGCGGCAACAATAATCTCTCCCTCAATGTCAACAAGACAAAGGAGATCGTCATCATCTTCAGGAAGGGAAGAGGAGAACATGCCCCTGTCTACATCAATGGGGGCAAAATAGAAAGGGTTGAGACTTTCAAGTTTTTAGGTGTCCAGATCACCAACAAGCTGTCCTGGCCCCCCCATGTCAACACTCTAGTTAAGAAAGCCCACCAATGCCTCTATTTTCTCAACAGACGAAGGAAATTTGACACGTCAGCTACGACTCACCAACTTTTATAGATGTATCATAGAAAGCATTCCCCAAGACCACAAGAAGTTACAAAAAGTTGTGAATGTAGCCCAATCCATCGTGCAAACCAGCCTCCCATCCATTGGCTCGATCTACACTTCCCATGTTTTGGAAAAGCAGCCAGCATAATTAAGGACCCCATGCACCCCACACATTCTCTCTTCGACCTTCTTCAGATGGGAAGAAGATATAAAAGTCTGAGGTCACATACCAACCGACTCAAGAACAGCTTCTTCTCTGCTGCCATCAGACTTCTGAATGGACTTACCTTGTATTAAGTTGATCTTTCACTGCACCCTTGCTATGACTGTAACACTACATTCTGCAGTCTGTCCTTCTCTATGAATGGTATGTTTTGCCTGTAAGGCGCGCAAGTAACAGTACTTTTCACTGTAGGTTAATACATGTGACAATAATAAATCTAAGCAAATCCAGTCAAAAAATGCCTCAGTAACACATTGGGCAGCGTCTCCCAACCAGTGGGCCACCAAGAAACTGAGGCCTTTCGACAGAACCACAGTGAGTGTAGCCTTGAAAATACCGTGTGGTTTTAATCTTTCTTTTAGTGATGCAGTATGACGTTTGCCCAGAGTTATTTTTCTGTCACTTATTACTGAACAATAATCATACCTCTGACAGACTGAGGCAGCTTCCCTACTGCCACAGCAGGTAAACCTCATCTGTGCACACTCTGTGAACACTCGGTAATATCCAGAAGCTCATTCGATTGAATAATTGATAGTTAGGAGCCCGCTACATGGGTGATAATTCACTTGATAGATGTCTGTAAACCCCCTTGCTCATGCTCTGGATTAAATTACACACCGTAAATCACTCCCAGGACGCTATCTGTTATTTTACAGTAAGTTGTGGTTGTTTGAAAGGGGGTTTGGATTCTGTGTGGGTCATTGGATAAAGCAGTTTGAAACGTTTGATAAGGAGTTTACTACACAGGATTTTCTCATGTCGTAGTGAGTCCCATTCCCTTCCATCCCGTTGTGCTTACAGACTTGCATTGGTTCCTGATCCAGCAATGATTGATGTTAAAATTCTCATCATCCTTTTTAAATCCCTCTGTGGCTCCAACTTTCTCTAATCCCCTCATCCCTGCAACAATCAGATTTCTAATTCTGAATTCTCACACATGCCCAATTTTAATTGCTCACCAACATTGGTGTGTTTTCATTTGCCTTGGCCCCAAATTTTAGAATTCTCTCCATTTATCCCTCACTTTTCTCCTTTAAGACATTCATTAAAAACCATCTTCTTTGACCAGGAGTTTGGTTACCTGACCAAACAGGTGGAATTCTCCCAAAATGGTTGTAAGTGTTGAATTGGCGGGAAATTTGGAGTAATCATGTTGCTTTTCTCAGTAGGTGTTCACACTCGAATCTCCCACACTGCAGAGACCACAGCATGAATATCATTAGATTTCATTAGATTTAGCTTAGAATCCTTCTGCATCCCCCTCTCAGCAGTGACATTCCCTCCCACAGTTGGACCCCACTTTCCCATTCCCCACACCCCGGTTGACCCCCCCACCTCCCAATCCAGCCTGCCCCAATCAATGGCCTTCCTCCAGCCCTGACCAGAGCCCTGTGTGAAGTGACAGCAGGGATCCTCCCCCTCCCCCTGTCCTCCCCCCTCCCTCTCCCCCCCCAACCCTGGATCACTCCTAGAGCCCACACATTAGGCCTCTCAAAGTCTGCACCTCCTTGGCACTGCCCCATGCCCAGTGGTGGGGGCACAGGCTGGCACTACCAGAGTGCCCATGCCCAGGGGGCATTACCCAACTCACTGCCTGATCCCCGGGGGGGGGTCTCAATTACCCCTCTTCACTCCAGCAGGGTCATCCCCTGCAAGTGTGAAGTTAGTGTATTCCCCGCTGGAGTCAAACACTCTTGGCAGGGTTGGAGATGCAAGCAGGCCTGGAGACTCCAATCCCTGTCCTGCTAGATACAGTGAAGGGGGGAGAAGTTTAAAGAGAATTTTTTTTCCAAAAATATACTTTATTCATAAAAATCTCAATTAAAGCATTGCAAGTATACATGTCTATAAATTGCAAACAGTGGAGAATAAAACATTTTTACAGTTCTATAAAAATTACAGTTTTTCCATTTCAATACTTAAAGCTAAAACATGCCTCAAAAATTACTGTGTGCCGTTATTACTCAGATTGGCTCACAGTTATGCAGGCCGAGGGTATTCTGCAGTTCCCGAGCCCTCAGTCTGCCTCTGTTAAAAGGCCTTATAGTGTGGCCTTTCCCCATTGTGCCTTTGCGACGGTTGCCCCAAGCTTCAGCACGTAGTCCTGGACCTTGGAATGTGCCAGTCTGCAACGCTCGGTCGAGGACAGTTCTTTCAACTGGAAGATCAAAACTTGGAGTCTCAAGTTTTGGGCAGACCAAAGTGCGTCCTTCATCGAGTTGATGACCTTCCAGCAGCAGTTGATATTCATCTTGATGTGCATCCCTGGAAATAGCCTGTAGAGCACAGAGACCTGCATCACTGAGCTGCTCGGGACGAACCTTGACAAATACCACTGCATCTCACTCCAGACCTTCTTTGCAAAAGCACATCCCACAAGGAGGTGTGCAACCGTCTCATCAGCCCTGCAGCCGCTTCGAGGGCAGCGTGAGGTGTTGTTGAGACCTCGAGCGTGCATAAGGGATCTGACAGGAAGTGCCCTTCTCACCACCGGCCAGGCCAAATCTTGGTGCTTGTTTGTAAGTTGTGGTGATGAGGCGTTCTGTCGGGTAACATTGACAGTCTGCGCAGGGAATATTTGTGGGGGAGGGTGGGGGGGGGGGGGCTTGTGGAAGTGGGGGCTTCTTCACACAGAGTGATGGGAGTGCTCAATGAACTGCCAGATGAATGGTAAATGTGGGCTCGCTTTTAACATTTAAGGAAAACTTGGACGGGTACATGGATGAGAGGGGTGTGGGGGGATATGGTCCAAGTGCAGGTCAGTTGGACTAGGCAGAAAAATGGTTCAGTAGAGCAAAGAAGGGCCCAAAGGCCCAAATATTACGCTAAGTAATATTTAAACGCTGCCCTCACTTCCCAGCTGATCTCTGGAGTCTCGCAGACGCTGTCAGAAATCCGGGCCTGGGAGACAGAAGCGCAACGCAGGAATCCCGCAAATCAGCTGACACACAATTCCTCGAACCTGCTGTGCTGAAGAATTCACACACTGGGATTGGAGAATCATCTTCAAATCTCCCTTTGGTGCCGGTGTGAAATGCCCTGGGGTATTTTGTTATGTCAAAGGTGCTGGATGGATAGAAATTGTTGTTATTTCTGTAATGACATTGAAATATCTCAGTGAACTGGGCGCCATGGCGGCGCAGTGGTTAGCACTGCTGCTTCACAGCACCAGGGATTTGGGGTCGATTCCTGCCTTGCGTCACTGTCTGTGTGGAGCTTGCGCATTCTCCCCATGTCTGCATGGGTTTCCTCTGGGTGCTCTGGTTTTCCTTCCACAATCTAAAAGTCATGCTGGTTAGGTGCATTGGCCCAAACAATTGCCAAAGTGTGACGGCTAGGAGAATTTCACAGTAACGTCATTGCAGTGTTAATGTAAGCCTTACTTGTGACTAATAAATAAACCTTAAAAAGAAACCACAGCAACCATCTCAATATCCTCCCCACCCACCAGTTATGGCTAACACGAAGAGGCATAGCTTTAAATTGAGGGGTGATAAATATCAGAGGTGGGTTCTTTACTCAGAGGGTAATAAAGATGTGGAATGCCCTGCCTGCAGCAGTTGTGAACTCACCAACTTTAAGGGTGTTCAAATCATCGATGGATAGGCATATAGATAACATTGGAATAGTTTAAATTAGAGGGTCTTTAGATTCATTCCACTGATTGGCGCAATGTTCTATGTTCTACGTTCTAGTTCCTGCTCCTTCCCCAGCCTTTGTCTCAGGTTTGACCTGCAGTTCACTCCTTGAGCGAACAAGGATGGAGAATTTGGCACCCAGTTAGATCTCCAATCACTGTGGAGCGGGACCGGATATCCTCACTCACCCGAGCAGCCGAAAAGTTCCTCTCAATGCCTCCGGTTTAAAACAAGTGGAAGAAGGGAAGGTGAGGGAAGAACGAAAAGGAAAGGAGCTCTGTGGTGGGATAAAGGGAAGGAAAGATTAAATGATGACAGTGTTAGTGATGCTGTGTCAACAGGAGTGGAAATGGAGCAATGAAGAAACAGAAGCTGTGTCTAGATGAGGTGTGAATGGCAGAGTGTGAACAGCTGCTTGGGAAAAGGAGAGAAAATGAGGGCCCAGTAAGAATGCAATTTGACAACTAGCCTTCTGCCCCATTCCCCTTAACTTCCCATTTGATTTCAGTTGGATATTTCCAGGTGAAAAACTAGCATTGACACAGATAGAGGGGCTGAATGGCCTCCTTCCTCACTATAATTCCCATAGCTCCTTGGGGATGGTCATTGGCCTCACGGAGCAGCGCTCCAAAAGCTAGTGGCTTCTGCTGCCAAATAAACCTGTTGGACTTTAACCTAGTGTTGTGAGACTTCTTACTGTGTTATAACGCAGTCGAACGCTGGCACCTCCACATCACAGCCCCTTGTACCCATACACAGTTGGTATTCAGTCTAATATTTATTTACAGAATGAAACAATGCAAGCATATACCTCCTAACTCAACTCCAATTTCAGTAAGTGTGTGTTTATGCTATTTTAATGTAACAAAAATCAATAAAACTATACAGGGATGAGAAATGGGATAGGAGGGGTGATGACAGCTCCTGGTGGGGCATTGTAACTAAAACAAAACTTCAAAGGAAACTTCATTAACAAGACCAAAATATTTTAGAATCTTAGAATCTTTACAGTGTAGAAGGAGGTCATTTGGCCCATCGAATTTGTACTGACCACATTTCCAGCTGTTTGTCCTCGCTAGTCCCCCTGACACCTAGGAGCAATTTAGCATGGCCAATCCACCTAACCTGCACATCTTCGGACTGTGGGAGGGAACCAGAGCACCCAGACGAAACCCATGCAGACACTGGGAGAATGTGCAAATTCCACATAGACAGTGACCCAAGCTGAGAATTGAACTCAGGTTCCTGGGGCTATGGGGCAGCAGTGCTATCTTGCCAGGGGGTGGCGATGTACCCCAGACCCCATGGTGACCAATGATTGCAAAAGGCCTGTAGTGTGTTACTGGACGCTGCATGCTCTGTCTCCGTCTTTGTTCCACTAACCGTCCGAGCCCACACAGATAGCATGGTGGCACAGTGGTTAGCACTGCTGCCTCACGTCGCCAGGGACCCAGGTTCAATTCCAACTCTGTGTGGAGGCTGCACATTCTCCCTGTGTCTATATGGGTTTCCTCCAGGTGCTCCAGCTTCCTCCCACACTCCAAAGATATGCAGGTTAGGTGGTTTGGCCATGCTAAAATTGCCTTTTAGTGTCAGATGAGCAGAGTAAATACATAGGGTTGGGTGATAGAGCCTGGGTGGGATAGTTGTTAGTGCAGGCTCGATGGGCTGAATGGCCTCCTTTTACACTGTGGGGATTTTGTGATACCTTGGGATACTAAAGGGCAATTTATCAAGGCCAATCCACCTAACCTGCACTTAGAATCATTGAATCCCTACAGTGCAGAAGGAGGCCATTTGGCCCATAGAATCTGCACTGACCACAATCCCACCCAGGTCCTATTCCTACAACCTCACAGATTTACCCTGCTAGTCTCTCTGATAGTAAAGGATAATTTAGCATGGCCAATCAACCCTAACTCGCACATTTTTGGACTGTGGGAAGAAACCGGAGCACCCGGAAGAAACTCATGTAGACACGAGGAGAATGTACAAACTCCACACAGACACTGACCCAAGGCTGGAATTGAACCCAAGTCCCCAGCACTGTAAGGCAGCAGTGCTAATCACTGAGCCACTGTGCCATCCACTAGTGTGAGAGGAAATTGGAGCACCCTGAGGAAACCGCACAGAGACGGGGAGAATGTGCAAACTGCACGCAGATGTGCTGAAATGAAATCTGAATTAATGCTCTTCCCCTCCATTTTGTTGACCATATCTAGTATACAGCTAACATTTGGTAAATGACTTGAGAGGCTGAATTTCCCCTTCTTATACAACCTTCTTGGTTGTGGATGGCTCTTTTTCTGCATGGAGGTCGGTCACCAGTGGAGTGCCCCAGGGATCTGTTCTAGGACCCTTGCTGTTTGTCATTTTCATAAATGACCTGGATGAGGAAGTGGAGGGATGGGTGAGTAAGTTCGTCGATGACACGAAGGTCGGTGGTGTTGTGGATGGTCTGGAGGGATGTCAGAAGTTGCAGCATGACATCGACAGGATGCAAGACTGGGCGGAGAAGTGGCAGATGGACTTCAACGCGGATAAATGTGTTGTGGTCCATTTTGGCAGATCCAACGGGATGAATGAGTACACTATCAAAGGTAGGAGTCTTAGCTGTGTGGAAGAGCAGAGGGATCTTGGGGTCCGGGTCCATAAGACTCTCAAATCGGCCTCCCAGGTGGAGGATGTGGTTAAGAAAGCTTACGGTGTACTGGCCTTCATTCATCGAGGGATTGAGTTCAGGAGTCAGGAGGTAATGCTGCAGCTTTATAGGATCCTTGTCAGACCACACTTGGAGTACTGTGCGCAGTTCTGGTCGCCTCACTATAGGAAGGACGTGGAAGCTATTGAAAGGGTGCAGAGGAGATTTACAAGGATGTTGCCTGGATTGGGAGGCATGCCTTATGAAGACAGGTTGAGGGAGCTGGGACTGTTCTCCCTGGAGAGACGAAGGTTGAGAGGCGACCTGATAGAGGTTTACAAGATGTTGAGAGGAATAGATAGGGTGGACTCTCAGAGACTATTTCCCAGGGCTGAAATGGTCGCGACGAGAGGGCACAGATTTAAGGTGCAGGGAAGCAAGTACAGAGGGGATGCTAGGGGAAAGTTTTTCACTCAGAGGGTGGTGAGTGAATGGAATCGGCTGCCATTGGTGGTGGTCGAGGCGAACTCGCTGGGGTCTTTTAAAAGACTTCTGGATGAGTATATGGGATCCAATGGGATTGGGGTTATAGATAGGTCTATGGCTGGGTAGGTTTTGATGTGTTCGGCACAACTTGTGGGCCGAAGGGCCTGTTTGTGCTGTAGTGTTCTATGTTCTATGTTCTATGTTATTCTGACTTGGTGTGTTGGTAACAATCTCAGCACTCCAGAAAGTAATCTGTTGTGTGCCGGGCAGTATGAGGTGTACCATCAGAATGATAAATCTTACACAAGTGTAGCTTCTTCTCAAACACTCCAGTAATTAAATATTAAGCAGTGAGGGGCACAGAAAACCAGAAAGGCAAATGCAAAAAGAAAATTATTTCAGAATCCAAGCACCTCTTCCCGATGATCAGTCATCCCAACATTAGCCTTGACAGAATTGTTCTGTTTAAGCTCCTGTTGAAATTGTCCCCCAGTTCAGATGATATTATATATGAAAGGGTGAGAGAGAAAGCAAAGTTAAGGTTTGTGATTCAGGAAGATCTTTCTCCATTTAACATTGCATCAACTGGAATCAAACCCAATTATTGCCAAATGTCCACTGGCACTTTGAGCAGTCCTGGGCATGGACTATACTAATTCAAAAAAATATATACCGGCTATGCAGAACTGAAAGTGTATGGTTAATTCCTTTTGATAAATTGGAAAGTTATCGAACTGGAACAGTTTCATAGCTCTTGGTGCCGATTTGGCCGCAATGTGCAGCCTATTTCATATTACAATTTTAGATTTATTAGGCTGTTTACGTTGGAGATTGTTCTTCTTAAAAAAAACGTATGCATTGATTAACGCACCACATGCTGAGACTGACATCCCTCGTCACAAACCTCTGCTTTGCTGGACTTGGTAACCTTGCCAACTGTTTGAAGGATTGCCCTGTTCATTGCTACTCCAGTGTGGTTTGAAGTGTCGTTTTTCACAGCATCGCAATGCATAAAACAATGTAACTGACAAATTAATGACTGTGTTGCTGGAAGCTTATGAATGTGGTTTTTTTTAAGTCTATACATTAACAAGTCTGACTTATTAAGGGACAATATGTCAGCTGATTTTATTATTTGTTGGACAGGAGCAAACATTTTGCCAATTCAACCCATTTAAAGAAAACACTTTATCCTCTGGCCGTTTCTCTGACACCTCTTCGACACCCTTTCCTGCCCATCTTCACCGTGGGAGTCAGTTCATGGGTGTTCCAGTTCCAGCATGGTGGCACAGTGGTTAGCACTGCTGTCCCACAGTATCAGGGACCCAGGTTCAATTCCTGCTTGGGTTACTGCCGATGTGGAGTCTGCATATTCTGTGTCAGCTTGAATTTCCTCCAGGTGCTCCGATTTCCCCCCACAGGCCAAAGATGAGCAAGTTTGGTGAATTGGCCAGGCTAAATTGCCCCTTAGTGTCAGGTGAACTAGCTGGTGTAAATGCTTGGGGTTATAGAGAAAAGGCCTGGGTGGGATTCTGGTCAGTGCAAACTTGATGGGCCAAATGGCCTCCTTCTGCATTGTAGAATTCTAAGATTTTAACAGTTCCAGGGGGGAATGGGGGGGACACTCTTGCATTATGAATGACTTGAGGGCAGGATTTTCTGGCTGTGCTCACCCCATTTTGAGGTCCCTCTATTCCCATCCTATTCATGTATCTGTCAAGATGCCTCTTAAAATTCATTTAAAATTCAAGCAGGATCTGCTTCCTCTACCTCCCCAATAGTGAGCTCCAGCTACCCAAAAACTTGCCTCGTACATTTCCTCTAGACATTGCTTAAGCCTATGCCCCCTAGTAATTGGCTCTTCTACCCTGAGAAAAAAAAATTAACAGTTTTGCTGTTTGTGAAGATAGGTCTCACTCTGTAAATGGCAGAACCCTTAAGAGTATTGATAGGCAGAGGGATCTGGGTGTACAGGTACACAGGTCACTGAAAGTGGTTATGCAGGTGGAGAAGGTAGTCAAGAAGGTATACAGCATGCTTGCCTTCATTGGCTGGGGCATTGAGTTTAACAACTGGCAAGCCATGCTGCAGCTTTATAGAACCTTAGTTAGGCCACACTTGGAATATAATGTTCAATTCTGATTGCCACAGTACCAAAAGAATGTGGAGGGTACAGAAAATATTTACCAGGATGTTGCCTAGTATGGAGGGCATTAGCTATGAGGAGAGGTTGGAGAAACTTGGTTTGTTCTCACTGGAATGATGGAGGTTGAGGGGCAATTTGATAGAAGTCTACAAGATTATGAGGGGCATGGACAGAATAGACTTCAGAAGCTTTTTCCCAGGATGGAAGAGTTAATCACTAGGGAGCACAGGGTTAAGGTGCGAGAGGCAAGGTTCAAAGGAGAGATACGAGGCAGATTTTTTACACAAAGTAGTGGGTGCTTGAAACTCATTGCCTGCGAAGGTAGTGGAAGAAGATGCGATAGTGACTTTTAAAGGGCGTCTTGACAAGTGCATGAATAGGTTGGGAATAGAGGGATATGGTCCCCGGGAGCGTAGGGGGTTTTAGTTAATTTGGCCTCATGGTTGGTGCAGGCTTGGAGGGCCGAAGGGCCTGTTCCTGTGCTGTAAATATCTTTGTTCTTTTTGTTCTTAAACTGTATTCTTTAATACAGTTTGTTTGAATAAAAGCTTCCTAGTGGATGAATAGAATCACACCTGGAGAAAAACATCTTAGGCTCACATGAATGCCAAAGTCACAAACAGTTGGGGTTTAGGCCAACTCCATAGTGTGTCTTGGAGTTTCTGATCTTGTCTCTAACATAAACCACATACCCTTACTCTGCTGTGTTGCTCTCAAAGGGACAATCTCTGTAGTGATGACACCACTGTAATGGGTCAGATCTTAAACATTGACGAGACAGAGTACAGGAATGAGATAGAGAATCTGGTGAACTGATGTGGTGACAGTGATCTCTCCGTCAATGTCAACAAAATGGAAGAAATCGTCATCAACTTCAGGAGAACATACCCCATTTCCATCACAGGAGATGAAGTAGAAAGGGTCAAGAGCTTCAAATTTTTAGGTGTCCAGATCACCAGCAACTTGTTTTGGTCCCCCCATGCGGATGCTAAAATTAAGCCCACCAATGCCTCTACTTTCTCGGAAGGCTAAGGAAATTTGACATGTCAGCCATGACTCTCACAACTTTTACAAATGCACCATAGAAAACATTCTTTCTGACTGTATCACAACTTGGTATGGCTCCTGCTCTGCCCATGACCACAAGGAACTAGAAAAGGTCATGAATATACCCAATCTATCATGCAAACCAGCTTCTCATCATTGATTCTGGCAAAGTAGCCTGCATAATTAAGGACTCCACGCAACCCGGATATTCTCTCTTCCACCTTCTTCCGTAGGGGGAAAAATACAAAAATCTGAGGTCACGTACCAACCATCTCAAGAGCAGCTTCTTCCCTGCTGCTGTCAGACTTTTGAATGGACTTACCTTGCATTAAGTTGATCTTTCTCCATACCCTAGCTGTGACTGTAACACTACATTCTGACTCTCATTTCCTTCTCTATGAACAGTATGCTTTGTCTATATAGCGTGCAAGAAACAATACTTTTCACTGTATGTTAATACATGTAACAATAATAAATCATATCAAAATCAAATCACATTCAAAAATTAAAGGAAAGTTAACGTAGATGGTGAGAGTTTGGGGAGTTGCAGACCAAGGGGTCAGAGCCTAAAAATCAGAACCAGATCTTCCAGGGTTGAAATGAGGAAACAGTCACAAACTAATTCTGGAATCTTCTCCCCATTCAGGCCAGTGGGATCTTCACATCTTTCTGCAGGAAACAGAGATTTGACTGGCCGCTAAATTCCCTGACCTCGCTGCAGCGGGAGCGTGGCGTCAATGATCGGTAAGGTCACGCCCAAGGCATGAGAAAATTTTGGAACCCTTTTCCAGAAACAAAAGTCGATTGTGGAGCAACTGGAACTTTCTCCAATCTGCGATTGACAGATTTTGTTAATCTAACACATTCAGAGATATGGGGAGTGTCGATGTCTGGAATTAGGTCACAGATTAGCTATGATCTCAGTGAATTGTAAAATGGCTTCAAGGGGCTGAATGGCTCCTATTTCGATATTCCTTTTCATTATTTGGACTTCAGTGGAACAACCAGTCCTTTTTCAAGAGAAAAAAACAGTAAAACATTAGCACTGATTCAGCACTCCTACCGAGTCCCATCATTCTGATATGATTCTGACCTCTCTGTTAGGTGTGATCAGACTTGTACCATGAGTTTTAATTGAAAAGTCTTCTCAACACCCAACCCATCACATTCCCATCATTGGAACCCAAAGATGTCCATCACCTTTCTGCTCCCTTGCGCACGCACACACGCACACACACACACGCACACACACACACACACACACACACACACACATGCACACTCACCATTGTTCCCTAGTGTCCATTGTAGTGGTGCCCTGTCCTCTCTCACGGTCAGCTTGATTAGATGGTTTGTGTCTGCCCCTTTTATCCCCATTTACAATTTGATCAGTGGTGACCCAGTATTTGATGGAAATGGAAGGAATCTGTTTTTAATGTCTCTCTGAATTTTCTTCTGGAGTTTATTAACAGCAGAGGTTAAATTTTAATCCCTGGAGATTCCACGGCAATGCTGAAGTGGTGGGGGGGTTGGCGGTGTGGGTGGGGTGCAGGTCACACCAACGTGGACCTCTCACCTAATGTTCACACAAAATGCAAATTATCTTCACAGCCTGACTGTGCTGTGGATAAATAGTCGACTCTTTGGTCCAGTAACATCTTGATATTAAAATTCTCCCTTTTGTTTTAAGTATTGTACTTTTAAAAGACTTCTGGATGAGTACATGGGATTAAATGGGATTGGGAGTTACAGATAGCTCTATGGCCTAGTGAGTTTCAGTATGATCGGCGCAACTTGTGGGCCGAAGGGCCTGTTTGTGCTGCAGTGTTCTGTGTTCAATGTTTCCATGTGGCCTCACCTCTTCCCTACTCTGTAACCTTCTTCAGTTCTACAGCGATTTGCACTGCTGCCTCACAGCGCCAAGGACCCAGGTTCGATTCCTGCCTTGGGTTACTGGCAGTGTGGAGTCTGCATGTTCGCCTCTGCGTCATCGTGGGTTTCCTCCAGGTGCTCTGATTTCCTCCACAGTCTGAAAGACATGCTGGTTAAGTGCATTGGCCATGCTAATTTGTCCTTTAATATCCAAAGATGTGTAGATTTGCTTTGGCAAACACGCAGGGCTATGGTGACAGGATGGCGTGGTGTAGGTCTGGGTAAGATGCATATTTAGACAGTCTATGCAGACTTGATGGGCCAGATGGTCTCCTTCTGCACGATGTAGAGATGCTGGCGTTGGACTGGGGTAAACTCAGTAAAGTTTCACAACACCAATTTTAAACCCAACCAATTTATTTGATAGTAAATACGCGAGCTTTCGACACTATGCTCCTTCGTCAGGCAAATGCAGTGTTCTGGTCTGCAATAGCACTCATACCAACACAGACAGTCATAGATTGCTGATTAGAATGTGAATCCTTACATCTAACCTGCTATTCAAGTGTTAAAGCGGCTAACAATGTGTGTGAAGGGAATTCTGAGCATTGGTTAGAGAATTGTGTATTTTCTCCAGACAGCACAGTAAGTGAGGTTTTTTGCTAACCCAGGCAAGTTACGGGGGTTACAGATAGTGTGTCATGAAGCCAAGATCCCTATTAAAACCGTCCTCATGTGTGCGGAACTTGGCTATCAGTCTCTGCTCAGCGACTCTGCGCTGTCATGTGTCACAAAGGCCCCCTTGAAGAACATTTACCCGCAGGTCGGAAGCCGAATGCCTGTGACTGCTGAAGTGTTCGCCCACAGGAAGGGAACTGTTTTGCCTGGTGATTATTGAGCGATGCTCATTCATCCGCTGTTGTAGTGTCTGCATGGTCTCCCCAATGTACCATGCTTCGGGACATCCTTTCTTGCAACGTATTAGGTAGACAACGTTGGCCGAGTTGCAAGAGTATGTACCGTGTACCTGGTGAATGGTATCCTCACGTTTGATGATGTCGTCCATGTCTATGATGTGGCATGTCTTGCAGAGGTTGCTGTGGCAGGGTTGTGTGGTATTGTGGTCACTGTTCTCCTGAAGGTTGGGTAGTTTGCTGCAAACAATGATCTGTTTGAGGTTGTGCGGTTATCTGAAAGCAAGAAGTGCACTCCTTCTGCACCACAGAGATTCTATAATTCTCCAGACTGGAGATTCCAGAACATTGAGTGTGTAAATCCTGGAAGATAAAAGTAGAGGCCTCTCAAACCTGCTCCACCATTCAATAAGATTGTGGCTGATTTGATTGTGATCTCAACCTCACATCCCTACTCCTACCCATCACAATTGTCCATTAGAAATCTATCAAATTGAGCCTTGAATAGATTCAATGAACCAGATCCCACCTTCTCTAGCCTTGCTTGAGGCCACTGTGTGGTCTATTTGGTGGATTGAGAAGCCCTCTGTTTACAGGGCACAGTCCGGTAAAGCAGGAGTGAGCCATGTCTCCATGAAACAGAGTACGCAGCAGTCCCTCAGTTCCCCACCTGTAGTGATGTGGTTCATTGCGGCTGTCACCGCTGAACTAGATATTAAATATCAATGACTACATTGATTACAAATAAAAACTTCTTTATTCTGAATTTGGGATCGTTCAGGTACATTATTATTTTTCTCAATGGATAGGAAGTCAAGCGTTCATTCTTGATAAATATGTCGATGCTGAATGGTCCTGAAGGAGAATCGTGCTTCATTAAAAGATGTTGACACTTCCTGTTCAGATCACTGTCTTTCTGAAGCAGATATTGTCCCATATCAATAAACTCCTTATAGGACCTGGAACCAATGTAGCTTCACCAGAGGAATTCCAGCCAAAAGCCATCTGGTTAGTCATCACAACATGAGCAACACAGTGTCCCAAAATGTGAAGATTAGGGGGATTAGTGGGGTAAATATGTGGGGATTACTGGGGTAGGGCCTGGGTGGGATGCTCTGTCAGATAGTTGGTGCAGACTCAATGGGTTGAATGGCCTCTTTCTACACTGTCGGGATTCTATGATTTCATGAACGAAATGGGGCATTTAACGCCTTGTGAAAGGACAAAGGAAAGACTTACATTAATACCCCAACACCTCCCCCCATCAAGAGTGAAAAAACTTATATTTATATACCCCTTCTTCACAACCTCAAGTGCTTAACCAGCAGTGGGGAGGAGTTGGGGGAGGAGGTGGTGTGGGGGGTATGAAGACGGAGGGGATGAGGGTAATGGGCCGTGGGTCACACCGACACTGAGCTCTCATCCGATGTTCACTCAAAATGCAAATTGGCTCCACAGCCTGACTGTGCCGTGGATAAATGATCAACTCTTTGTTCCGGTAACACCTCGATATTAAAATTCTCACTTTCATTTTAAAATTCCCACTTTGCCTCACCTCTTCCCTACTCTGTAACCTTCTTCAGTTCTGCGAAGGGCTGTCAGGATAGCACAGTGGTTAGTACTGCTGCTTCACAGCGCCAAGGACTGGGGTTCGATTCACGGCTTGAGTGACTGTCCGTGTGGAGTCTACATGTTCTCCCTGTGTCTGCGTGGGTTTCCTCTGGGTGCTCTGGTTTCCTCTCACAGTCTGAAAGATGTGCTGGCTAGAGTGCATTGGCCCTGCTAAATTCTCCCTCAGTGTACCTGAATAGGCGCCGGAGCGTGACAAATAGAGGATTTTCACAGTGACTTCATTGCAGTGTTAATGCAAGCCTACTTGTGACAATAATAAATAAACGTTAAACTATCTAATGCAGTCGTAACCATGTCCCATGAATTGCCTGTTTAACAAGTCATACACTTGTAGATATTTCTGTGTGTGGGTTTGTGGACCTGGAGTGGTGTCTATATTCAATATGCCTCACCTCCACCATTAGCTACTTCAAGCACATGCATACACATACATGCGCACACACACCATTAGCTACTGTGCACACACATATGCATACACACACCCACCCACACACACACACATGCATACACACACACTCTCACACATACACTCATGCGCATGAACACACACACATATACGCACACATACGTACGCACATGTGTACACACATGCACGCACGCGCACACACGCACACACACACACAGCCTGAATAGAAGTCCTGGTGAGGTTGGTAATTAACCTGTCTGTCTAACTCAATCTGCACAGGTACAAGCACCCTGAGAGAAAGAAACATTGGAGGCAGGACTGATAGACTCAGGATTAAATCCCTGGAGCAGGAAGAGCAACACTGCCTCGTACATTTCTAAACAGACCGACTGGCTACAGCCAATGGAAAGGAGGACAATGCAGCTCGAATGCTGAGGGTTTGTGATGTCAGGTTCTCCTGACTGAATGACACTGCCGTGTGTCACTCGCACATTATTATCTACAATGTTTTGTTCCTTTAAATCTGTGAAAGCAATTTTAAAATAGCATTTCAGCTCATTTCTGAAACACTCACAATTATGCTGCCAAGGACATATTCGCCCAGAACCGGATTTCTATAAATGGCACATAAAACAGACAATTTAAAATCTTTACAAGGTACTCGCTGAATCATGGAATCAGCAACTCAATCTAAACAGAACAAGGTGTTCAGTCTCACTGGGGTACATTTCAACACACACTGGTCAGAATTTTATCATCTTGCCATAGGAATCAGAACATGGAAAGGTCCATTGACCTTGAGTGGGATTTTATTGTTTTGGGTGAATGAGGCCTTAAAATCCCACCCACTGGGATACAGTTCCACACACACTGACTCTCACTGGGGTACGGGTCCCACACACACTGACTCTCACTGGGGTACGGGTCCCACACACACTGACTCTCACTGGGGTACGGCTCCCACACACACTGACTCTCACTGGGGTACGGCTCCCACACACACTGACTCTCACTGGGGTACGGGTCCCAAACACACTGACTCTCACTGGGATACGGGTCCACACACTGACTCTCACTGGGGTACGGGTCCCACACACACTGACTCTCACTGGGTACGGGTCCCACACACACTGACTCTCACTGGGGTACGGGTCCCACACACACTGACTCTCACTGGGGTACGGGTCCCACACACACTGACTCTCACTGGGGTCCCACACACACTGACTCTCACTGGGGTACGGGTCCCACACACACTGACTCTCACTGGGATACGGGTCCCACACACACTGACTCTCACTGGGGTACGGGTCCCACACACACTGACTCTCACTGGGGTACGGGTCCCACACACACTGACTCTCACTGGGGTACGGGTCCCACACACACTGACTCTCACTGGGGTACGGGTCCCACACACACTGACTCTCACTGGGGTACGGGTCCCACACACACTGACTCTCACTGGGGTACGGGTCCCACACACTGACTCTCACTGGGGTACGGGTCCCACACACACTGACTCTCACTGGGGATACGGGTCCCACACACACTGACTCTCACTGGGGTACGGGTCCCACACACACACTGACTCTCACTGGGGTACAGGTCCCACACACACTGACTCTCACTGGGGTACGGGTCCCACACACACTGACTCTCACTGGGGTATGTGTCCCACATACACTGACTCTCACTGGGGATACGTGTCCCACACACACTGACTCTCACTGGGGCACGAGTCCCACACACTGACTCTCACTGGGGCACGAGTCCCATACACACTGAATATCACTGGGGTATGACTCCCACACACACTGACTCTCACTGGGGCACGAGTCCCATACACTGACTCTCACTAGGGTACAGGTCCCACACAGACTGACTCTGACTGGGATATGGGTCCCACACACACTGACTCTGACTGGGATATGGGTCCCACACACACTGACTCTCACTGGGATATGGGTCCCACACACACTGACTCTCACTGGGGTACGGGTCCCACACACACTGACTCTCACTGGGGTACGGGTCCCACACACACTGACTCTCACTGGGATATGGGTCCCACACACACTGACTCTCACTGGGGTACGGCTCCCACACACACTGACTCTCACTGGGGTACGGGTGCCACACACACTGACTCTCACTGGGGCATGAGTCCCACACACTGACTCTCACTGGGGTAAGGGTCCAACACACACTGACTCTCACTGGGGTACGGGTCCCACACACACTGACTCTCACTGGGATACGAGTCCCACACACACTGACTCTCACTGGGGTACGGGTCCCACACACACTGACTCTCACTGGGTACGGGTCCCACACACTGACACTCACTGGGGTACGGGTCCCACACACACTGACTCTCACTGGGGTACGGGTCCCACACACACTGACTCTCACTGGGTACGGGTCCCACACACACTGACTCTCACTGGGGTACGGTCCCACACACACTCTCACTGGGGTACGGGTCCCACACACTGACTCTCACTGGGTACGGGTCCCACACACACTGACTCTCACTGGGGTACGGGTCCCACACACACTGACTCTCACTGGGGTACGGTCCCACACACTCTCACTGGGGTACGGGTCCCACACACACTGACTCTCACTGGGGTACGGGTCCCACACACACTGACTCTCACTGGGGTACGGGTCCCACACACACTGACTCTCACTGGGGTACGGGTCCCACACACACTGACTCTCACTGGGGTACGGGTCCCACACACACTGACTCTCACTGGGGTACGGGTCCCACACACACTGACTCTCACTGGGGTACGGGTCCCACACACACTGACTCTCACTGGGGTACCACCCACACACACTGACTCTCACTGGGGTACGGGTCCCACACACACTGACTCTCACTGGGGTACGGGTCCCAGACACACTGACTCTCACTGGGGTACGAGTCCCACACATACTGACTCTCACTGGGGATACGGGTCCCACACACACTGACTCTCACTGGGGTACGGGTCCCAGACACACTGACTCTCACTGGGGTACGGGTCCCAGACACACTGACTCTCACTGGGGTACGGGTCCCACACACACTGACTCTCACTAGTGTACGGGTCCCACACACACTGACTCTCACTGGGGTACGGGTCCCACACACACTGATCTCACTGGGGTACGGGTCCCACACACACTGATCTCACTGGGGTACCTGTTCCACGTACATTGATTCTCATCCATAAACTGACTTTAGTGGGTAACAGATGATCATGCATTCACCAGGTGCAAGTGTCAAGTTGGATATCAGCCTTGAGTTTTAAGTTGTTGTGCCTATCTTCACTCTCCAGAAGAGGGTTGTGTGGATGATTGAGACAAAGTTGGAATGACACATCTGGGGGCGTTACTTGGTGCATTCATGATTGAGAAGGTATGAGATTAGTTTGTGGAAAGAGAGGGAAGAGGTAATTAAGGGAGAGGTGGCTCATTCAGAAGGTTTACGCAGGCAGGGTGACCTGTTCCTGTGTGTAAATTCAATGTCAAATGCTGTAGCTCTTTCACATCCAAATCAGGAGATTGTGGGTTAAATCCCACTCCAGAGTCTGCAGAACAAATCCTAGACTGAGTGTGCGATGCAGCAGTGAGGATATGTTGAATGCGCCATCTTTTGGATGAGAAATTTAACCTAGCTCCTGCCTGCTATCACTGTTAGATGTACGAGATTCCAAGGGATCATTCTGAAGGTGAGCCAGGTTATTCCTCCCCTTGCCCCTGACTAGATTTACTGAGTTAACATCACTGAAACAGATGATTGCATTGTTACATTGCTGTTTGTGGGAGCTTGCTATGCACAAATTAGCTGTCGTGTTTCCTGTAACAATGATTACATTTTACATAGAAGATAGGAGCAGAAGGAGGCCATTCAGCCCTTCAAGCCTGTTCCACCATTCATCATGATCATGACTGATCATCCAACTCAATAGCCTAATCCTCTTTCTTCCCATAACCTTTGATCCCATTCACCCCAAGTGCTATATCCAGCTGCCTCTTGAATACATTCAATGTTTTGGCATCAACTACTCCCTGTGGTAATGAATTCCACAGACTCATCAGTCTTTGGGTGAAGAAATATCTCTTTATCTCCGTCCTAAATGGTCTACCTTGAATCATCAGGAACATCCTCCTGCTTCTACCCTGTCTAGCCCTGTTAGATTTTTTTAAGTCTTTTAGAATGGGTTCCTTGGCTGTAATATTTTGGGATGCCCCTGGAGAAATGCAACTTCTTACGTTGTGGTTGCTATTCACAGTCCAATGAGGTTATTGAACTTGCAGATCCTTCAAACTGCCCCAATTGCTAAGGACAGAAGAGAGTCAGGAGAAGGGTGTGATTGATGAGGAGCAGTCATTGATCCTGACAACGTGTAAAGCCAGTGAACCAACACACACAACAGATCCTCTTCTGTCTAAAGGCAGCTCCTTGTCCATCATTTACCAAACTACAGCAAAGTATTTGTGAATTTTACACCGGGACCTGGGTCTACCATAGCCCGAACCAGATTCAAATCTGCTTTTAGGCAGTCAAGTGGATAAAGTTGTTAAGAAGGCTTATGGAGTCTTAGCTTTTATTGGTAGGGGGATTGAATTTAGGAGCCGCAGCATCATGTTGCAGCTGTACAAAACTCTAGTGCGGCCGCACTTGAGTATTGTGTGCAGTTCTGGTCGCCACATTATAAGAAAGATGTGGAGGCATTGGAGAGGGTACAGAGGAGGTTTACTAGGATTTTGCCTGGTATGGAGGGCAGGTCCTATGAAGAGAGGTTGAAGGATTTGAGGTTGTTTTCGTTAGAAAGGAGGCGGCTAAGAGGGGATCTTATTGAAGCATATAATATGATTAGAGGTTTAGATAGGGTGGACAGTGATAGCCTTTTTCCTAGGATGGAGAAGCTAGCACGAGGGGACACAGCTTTAAATTAAGGGGTATGAGTTATAGGACGGATATCAGAGGTAGGTTCTTTACTCAAAGAGTGATTAGGGATTGGAATGCCCTGCCTGCAGCTGTTGTAGATGCGCCAAGTTTGGTGGCGTTTAAGAGGTTAGTTGATAAGTATATGGATGAGAAGGGAATGGTTTAGTTAGGAGGGGCATTGCTTTTTATTTTGGTCGGCACAACATCGAAGGCCGAAGGGCCTGTTCTGTGCTGTATTGTTCTATGTTCTATGTTCTATGTTCTATAATGTTAGCATCAATCTGATCCATCTCACCAACGGAGCCAACTGCACCCTCCCTTCCCTATGTACCCCTGCCTCCCCACAGCACAGAGAGAACAAGATAATGTAGCACCTGGAATGAATGGCGGTGACTAATAATATTGTAAAAGATAAGTCCTCTGGACACTGTAAATCCTTCAATCTTCTCAAGCCTCGTTCACAAAGGTCTTTTACAATGCTAACTCTTCACCCAATGAAAAAGAAGGAAATGCAAAAGGAGAAAGGTTTTCCACAGTACCAACTGTTAAAAAAATGTCTCCACCTTATAGGTGATATCTTTGATTTCTTACACTAACTGATCACGACGGTGTAGAGGGAGTTTTACTCTGTATCTAACCCCGTGCTGTACCTGTCCTGGGAGTGTTTGATGGGGACAGTGTAGAGGGAGCTTTACTCTGTATCTAACCCCGTGCTGTACCTGTCCTGGGAGTGTTTGATGGGGACAGTGTAGAGGGAGTTTTACTCTGTATCTAACCCCATGCTGTACATGTCCTGGGAGTGTTTGATGGGGGGACGGTGTAGAGGGAGCTTTACTCTGTATCTAACCCCGTGCTGTACCTGTCCTGGAGTGTTTGATGGGAGGACAGTGTAGAGGGAGCTTTACTCTGTATCTAACCCCGTGCTGTACCTGTCCTGGGAGTGTTTGATGGGGGACAGGGTAGAGGGAGCTTTCCTCTGTATCTAGCCCCGTGCTGTACCTGTCCTGGGAGTGTTTGATGGGGGACAGTGTAGAGGGAGCTTTACTCTGTATCTAACCCCGTGCTGTACCTGTCCTGGGAGTGTTTGATGGGGGACAGTGTAGAGGGAGCTTTACTCTGTATCTAAACCCGTGCTGTCCCTGTCCTGGGAGTGTTTGATGGGGACAGTGTAGAGGGAGCTTTACTCTGTATCTAACCCCGTGCTGTAACTGTCCTGGGAGTATTTGATGGGGACAGTGTAGAGGGAGCTTTACTCTGTATCTAACCCCGTGCTGTACCTGTCCTGTGAGTGTTTGATGAGGACAGCATAGAGGGAGTTTTACTCTGTATCCAACCCCGTGCTGTCCCTGTCCTGGGAGTGTTTGATGGGGATATTGTAGAGAGAGGTTTACTCTGTGTCTAACCCTGTGTTGTACCTGTCTTGGGCGTGTTTGATGGGGACAGTGTAGAGGGAGCTTTACTCTGTATCTGATGTGTAAGCATCTGGAGGCTGTAATGTCTACATTCTTCCACAGCTGCCTGACGTTCTCTTTAGTAAATAATGTGTAACATTAAAACTCATTCCCCAGTTCCCTGGAGAGCTGGCCATGCTGAGGGGCATGGTTCTGGAGGCTGTTCATTCCCTCTAACCTGCAATAAATTGGAATATTGCTGATCACTGTATTTATTCCATCTCCTGTAATTTCCTTTCTAACAGAATTATCTTAATCCCAGATTTGAAATTTTCGATTGACTATTGACCTCAGTGGTGTTGGGGGAGATGGCAGCTCTGAACTGGAGCCAGTACAATGATGAACATGAGTAGTGAACGGGTGGAAAAGCTCTGAACACAGGGATCAGCTTGGCTGCTTTGTGAGGTTGTGAAGTTGTATTGATCAGAAGCCTGTCTTTAGCCTGCTCAATTTCTTCGTCGCAGCATTAATCCATCAGCCACTCGCAGAGCAGGATGCTGTAAGTAAAATTAAATCCAGGAATTCAATGCTGCCAAGGTTTCAGGATAAGATTTTATATCACTTTTAAATCTTACATTATTTTCTAACTTTGTGCAATTTGGTTATTTTTGCGGAAGTGGAGTTTGGATGAGAATTGTGAATTTTACTGTGGCAAATTTTAACCTCATCAAACTTGTGGGAAATTCCTTTTGTTCGCACAATGACATAGCAGCAACAATAAGATGCATTTGTATTGGACGGCTAATTGGATGGCACGGTGGCATAGTGGTTAGCACTGCTGCTTCACAGTGCCAGGGACCCAGGTTCAATCCTGGCCTTGGGCAGCTGTCTGTACAGAGTCTGCACATTCTCCCCGTATCTATGTGGATTTCCTCCCACAGTTCAAAGATGTGCAGGTAAGCTGGACTGGACACAGTAATTGCACAGGGTCACAGGAATAGCAGTGGTATGAGCAATCCGGCAGACTCCAGCGAGAGCATGGTGTGATCGGGATAGGGAGGCCAGGTGGGGGAGTTAAAGGGGGGAGGATGGTATTTGACTTTGGAAGGGGTGTCTCCAATGGGCCCAAACACAAGCCCAGAAAATAAAAACTGGCCTCTCCCATTGGTAAAATAGTGGCAGAGGGGGTAGGAAGAGGCACTTAAATGGCTATTAATTGGCCGCTTAAGGGTCTCAAAGGGTAGGAGGGCACTCGATACACGTCTACAAAGTGGGAAATGGGTTGCAGGAAGGTGGCACAAGGGCTACGTGCTGCATTTGGCAAGCAGTCTTGTCATCAAACCCACCGGCAGAGACTGTAAAATCAGCCCAATAACTGCACACGGCTGATGGGTCTGGTCTCACCAAGATCTGTATAACTCTAGCAAGATTTCTACATTCCTGTACTCCAATCCCCTTGCAATAAAAGCCAATACACCATTTGCCTTTCTAATTTCTTTCCGTAGCTGCGTGCCAGAGAGAATTCCCCTGCTCTTCTTCCATTAGTGCCCAAACAGAACAGATACATCATCTCTGACAGTGCAACATTCCTTCAGTACTGGCAAAAAGGTCAACATGAATTCATAGAATCCCTATATGCAGAAGGAGGCCATTTGGCCCATCAAGTCTGCACCAATACTAATCCCACCCAGGTCCTATCCCCACTGAACTATCCTACTAGTCGCTCTAACCTATCACATTCTGGGACACTAAGGGTTAATTTAGCATGTCCAATCAACCTAACCTGCAAATCTTTCAGACTGTGAGACAAAACCTGAGCACCCAGAGGAAACCCATGAAAACATGGGGAGAACATGCAAACTCTACACAGACAGAGACCCAAGCCGGGATTTGAATCCCGGTCCCTGGATCTGTGAGGCAGCAGTGCTAACCACTGTGCCACCATGCCATCTGCTCTTATGCACATTTCTGCAGTGGGATGTGAACTGACCACAGTGTGATGAAGGTGCAGCACTCTGAAAGTTTGTGCTATCAAATAAATCTGTTGGACTTTAATCTGGTGTTGTGAGACTTCTTACAGTGCCCACCCCACTCCAATGTTGGAATCTCCTTATCACAGTGACTCAGAGATAGGAATTCTATACACTGATCTCTCCCTGACATTGTCAATACGAAGCATTTGCCTGACGAAAGCCATAGAGTCAAAAGCTCGCAAACTTACTATCAAATAAATTGGTTGGATTTAAAATTGGTGTTGTAAAACTTTATTGAGTTTACCACAGTCCAACGCCGGCATCTCTACATCATTGTCAATACGAAGCCAAATTTTCTGGTTAACACAAATAGCATCGACATACATTGCACGAAATAATTTGGCTACAGAACACTTTTGGACCCAGAAGGAAAAACAGCTCAGACCTTGTGTCCCTGTTTTACAGCTTTTCCTGATGTCCTGAAGAAGCAAAAGGTGCTAATTAAATGCAAGTCTTTTTTTTCTCTCTCTCAGACCTTTTTCAAATTAAATCTAGCCACAGTTTTCCAAACAGGTTGATAATTAGTGCCAATTTTCCTGACTTATTATGTCACCTCCAACATTGTTCGAAAACTGACAGCACTGATAAGTTATTGAGAAAAAGATATCAACATCTCACTAACTCTTGTGATGTATTGGGACAGAGAATGTTTCACAGCTTCCCTCTGTCCTGCACCATAGAGGGAAATAAGCAAATTGTCAACCACTTAATTAATACTCATGATCAGCCAAGTGTCCAACTCTCTGCTTGAGAATCTCAAACACAATTACTGAGGAACCACATAAAAGGATCACATAGCCATACACCCTCCCTTGTAAAGTCACTAATCCTACTTAGCTACAGTTGAGGAATTTAGGTGTTGATTTGACAGTAATAGTGATTTTGGGATGTAAAATCATTCAGTTTCCCTCGACAGATTACTGGCGTAGTTAATACCATTGGTTAGCAACAAGTTGTAATGTGATAGCGCTGTTAAACATGGAAACTAGAGCAGGAGGAGGCCATTTGGCCCTTCAAGTTTGCGCCACCATTCATTTTGATCATGGCTGATCATCAAATTCAATATCCTATTTCCCCTTTTCCTCCCAAATCCCTTGATCCCTTTAGGCCCAAGAGCTATATCTAATTTCTTCTTGAAAATCAGACAACGTTTTAGCCTCAACTACATTCTATGCTAATGAATTCCACACATTCACCACTCTCTGGGTGAAGAAATTTCTCCTGGCCTCAGTTCTAAAATGTTTATCCCTTATCCTCAAACTGTGACCCCTGGTTCTGGGCTCCCCCCACCATTGGGAACATTCTTTCTGAATCTTCCCTGTTAGAATTTTATAAGTTTTTATGGGATCCCTCTCACTCTTCTAAACTCCACTGATTATAATCCTAACCGATTTAGTCTCTCCTCATGTGACAGACTTGCCATCCCAAGAATCATTGTCATTTAGTTTTACATTGTGCCTCAGTTCAAGGCAAACTTTAATATTGATTCGCACAGGGAGATATTAGATCACATGATCAGTTTTAAGGAGTGTATTATGGGTAGAGAGAGAAGTGAAATGATTCAGGGAAGCAATTCCAGAGCTTGGGGCTCAGGAAGCTGAAGACACAGCTGGATAGCAGAGAAATGATTAAAACTGGGGATGTTCAAGAGGACAACAACCTGCCAACAATATAGTTGAGAAACCCCCACCACAGTCTCGACTTTCTCAGAAGACTAAGGAAATTTGGCATGTCAGCTATAATTCCCATCAACTTTTATAGATGCACCATAGAAAGCATTCTTTCTGGTTGTATCAGAGCTTGGTATGGCTCCTGCACAGTCCAAGACCGCAAAGGACTACAAAAGGTTGTGAATGTAGCCCAATCCATCAGGCAAACCAGCCTCCCATCCATTGACTCTGTCTCCATTGACCTCGGCAAAACAGCCAGCTTAATTAAGGACCTCATGCATCCTGGACATTCTCTTTCCAATCTTCTTCTGTCAGGAAAGAGATACAAAAATCTGAGGTCACATACCAACTGACACAAGAACTGCTTCTTCCCCGCTGCTGAATGGACTTCTCTTGCAATAGGTTGATCTTTCTCTACACCCTGGCTATCACTGTAGCACTACATTCTGCACTCCTTTCCTTCCGTATGAACGGTATGCTTTGTTTGTACAGCACTCAAGAAACAATACTTTTTACTGTATGTTAATACATGACAACAGTACTTCAAATCAAATCAAAATTAGAGGAAAGCAGAAATCTTAGAAGGTTGTTGAGATTATAGAGAAAGGGAAGGATCCTGGAGTACCCCTGTACTGGAACTCTACAGATAAAAAATTTCGCAACTGGAGTAGTGTGTGCAGTTTTGGTCACCGCAATTGTGTAAGGATATATTGGAGGGAGTACAGAGAAGGTTCACCAGGCCGATACCGGAGATGAGGGGGTTAGCTTATGAGAAGAGATTAAATAGGAGTTTAGAAGGCTGAGGGGGGATCTTATAGAGACTTACAAGATAATGAAGGGGCTAGATAGGGTAGAGGTAGAGAGATTTTTTTTCACCTAGAAAGGAAGACAGAAGTAAAGGGCACAGCCTCAAAATAAGAGGGAGGGGCAGTTTAGATCAGAGTTGAGGAGGAACTTCTTCAGTCAAATGGTGGTGAATCTCTGGAATTCTCCGCCCGTTGAAGTGGTGGAGGCTACCTTGCTGAATATATTTAACTCACGTGTAGATAAATTTCTGATAGACAAGGGAATTAAGGGTTATGGGGAGAAAGTGGGAAAGTGGAACTGATCCACTTCAGATCAGCCATGATCTTATCGAATGGTGGGGCGGGTTTGAAGGGCTAGATGGCCTACTCCTGCTCTTATTTCTTATGTTGTTATGTTCTTAAGGTATAGTGGGAGGGGAGGGGAGGCAGAAAGCAGAATTTGAAAATTGAATTGTTGCTTACTTAGGAATCAAATGAATATAAGGATGATGGGGAAACAGGACTTGCTGCAGGTTAGCACAGGGCATGACCCAAAGCCTGTGGTGCTTAAAATATGGAGACCAGCCAATAGTGTCTTGGAATAGTCAAGTTCGGAAGTGATGAGGTCGTACATGAGGATTTCTGCAGCAGATGTGTTGAGGCAGGAGCGCAGCAGTCAAATAGAAGGATGCAAGGCCTCAGTCACATTTCTACACTTCCTAGACAAGAATGAATCATACCATTAACTGGCAGAAGGATGTACATTTGGATAAAGCTTTTCACTTTCTCAACAAACTTCAAGAGCAGCCATGAATTACTTTCTAATGTGCAACCAATACTTTGTCAAAGCCCCACAAAGTACAATGAGATAAATAATCAATCTGTGTAACATGGGACTAGTGTTAGTTCAGTGATAAATGTTCGAAGAAAAGCAATCTGGAGTCTGTTCTCTTGTGGAACAAAGAACAGTACAACACACGAACAAGCCCTTCGGCCCACCAAGTCCGTGCTGACACAGATGGCTCTCTAATCTAAAAGCAAAATACTGTAGATGCTGGAATCTGAAACAAAAACAGAAAATGCTGGAAAATCTCAGCAGGTCTGGCAGCATCCATGGGGAGAGAATAGAGCCAATGTTTCGAGTATAGATAACCTAGATGACTCTGATGAAGGGTCATCTAGACTCAAAATGTTGACCCTATTCTCTCTCAGACCTGCTGAGATTTTCCAGCATTTTCTGTTTTTGCCTCTCTAAGCTAATATTTTCTTGCCCCTACGGGGTCCATATTCCCTCTATTCCCTGTCTATTCATGTATCGATCCAGATGCCTGATCTATCCAGAACTGGGGGGAGGGGGTAAACAAAGGTGTTACTGCTCTTTTATTTATCAAACAATTTACAAAATGCCATCTCACAATAATAAATTATAAAGGTAACTCCTGACACAATAAACATGCGTTTTAAATATAGTAATACAAACAACATAGCACAAACAGCTAGTATGCATTGCGAGTTATCCACAACCAACCTTCTAAGGTTGCAAACAACTCACAACAACAATAAACAAGCAAGTTATAACATAAACAGATAGCTAACACCGTCCTTGAACCAATAACAAACAACTCCCTTACAATAAGATTGGGTTTGTGGTAAGTTATCTTATTAAATACGCTCAATTGAGTTTGTACTTTTTAGTAATTCATTTGTGGGACATGGGTGTCCCAGCAGTTATTGTCCATAGCTGCCTGAGGGCAGTTGAGAGTCAGAACATTACAGCGCAGAACAGGCCCTTCGACCTTCGATGTTGCACCGACCAATTAGGAAAAATGGTCAACCACATTGCTGTGGGTTCTGGAGTCACAAGTAGGCCAGACCAGGTAACAATAGCAGATTTCCTTCCCTAATGGACATTAGTGAAGCAGATAGGTTTTTTTCAACAATTGACAATGGTTTCATGGGCATCAGCAGATTCTTAATTCCAGATATTTTTTATTGAATTCAAATTCCGCCATGTTGGGATTCAAACTGGGGTCCCCAGGCCATTAGCTAAGTTTCTAGATTAATAACCCAGTGATAAGAACACTAAACCATTGCCTCCCCCAGGAAAGGTGCTATCTAAATGCAACTCTTTGTCAATCTGATCACATTGCCAATTCTCGCAGAAAGCTTCATCAGAAATTACATCCCAATCTGAACCCTGGCAAATATTTACTGCTGATGAAGTTGATATTCTCATTATTTCAGGTAGGAAGCTGCTGGAAGGTTGTTTGAGATGAGAGTGGCTGTGTTACACCTGGACAGAGAGGCTGCAACTCAGGGTTTGTTCAGCACGGAACCTCTGTGCGGGGTGGCAGTGCCGGCCGGACCCGCGGGACGGAAGCGGTTACCGGGGCGACGCGGCCTGGTTGTCAGTCTGAGCCTCGGCGGCGGCGGGAGCGGAGCGGCTGAGGGATGGCGACGAGTGGCGATCCGGAGGCGGGCGGGGAGCTCTCATTCGGGGAGCGGCAGCTGAAGCTGGATTCGGCGGCGGACGGTGAGCGAGAGAAAGACAGACAAACAGACCACCCCCCTAAACAAACCCCCCCAAACAAACTCCCCCCCCAAACAAACTCCCCCCCCAAAACAAACTCCCCCCCCAAACAAACTCCCCCCACCCTCCCAAACAAACCCCCTCCACCCCCCAACAAACCCCTCCACCCCCCCAAACAAACCCCCCCCATCCCCCCCCCCCCAAACAACCCCCCCATCCCCCACCCCCAACACAAACTCCCCCCATCCCCCACCCCCCACAACCAACTCCCCCTATTCCCCCCCACCCCCGCCAAACAGTCTCCCCCAAAAAACGCCCTCTGGAAATAATCTCCCCTCCACCACCCTAAAACTTCTCTAATGCTCTCCAAAAACCTCCTTCCCAAACCACACACACAAAATCCTCTCTCAAATACTAGCTTCCCACTAACACTCCCCCTCCGCAATCTCCATCCCGTCTACCCCCCTCCCCCGCAATCTCCATCCCTTCTACCCTCCCCTGCAATCTCCATCTCTTATACCCCCCCTCCCCGCAATCTCCATCCCTTCTACCCTCCCCTGCAATCTCATCCCTTTACCCCCCACCTCCCCCGCAATCTCCATCCCTTCTACCCCTCCCCTGCATCTCCATCTCTTCTACCCCCCCCCCCGCAATTTCCATCCCTTCTACCCCTCTCCCCGCAATCTCCATCCCTCTACCCCCCCCCCGCAATCTCCATCTCTTCTACCCTCCCCTGCAATCTCCATCTCTTCTACCCCCCCCGCAATCTCCATCCCTTCTACCCCCCCCCTGCAATCCCATCTCTTCTACCCCCCCCACCCCCGCAATCTCCATCCCTTCTACCCCCCCCCATCTCATCCCTTCACCCTCCGGCATCTCCATCCCTTCTACCCCCCCCTGCAATCTCCATCCTTCCCCCACAATCTCCATCCCTTCTACCCCCCCCGTAATCCCATCCCTTCTAACCCCCCCCCGCAATCTCCATCCCTTCTACCCCCCCGCAATCTCCATGCTTTACACCCCCTCACCCTGCAATCTCCATCCCTTCTACCCCCGCAATCTCCATCTCTTCAGCCCCCCCCCAGCAATCTGCATCTTTCTACCCCCCCCACAATTTCCATGCCTTCTACCCCTCCCCCACAATCCCATCCCTTCTACCCCCCCCCGCATGTGCATCCTGTTCTACCCCCCGCAATCTCCATCCCCCGACCCCCTCCCCCGCAAACTTCCTCCCTTCTACACCCCCTCCGCAATCTCCATCCCTTCTAGACCCCCCCCGCAATCTCCATTTTTCTTACCCCCCCTGCAGTCTTTGCTCCTCCGGTCTCTTGCCCCTTCTCCCCTCCGTCTTCCCCCCCTTTGCCCCTCCGTCTCTTCCCCCCCCCTTTGCCCCTCCGTCTCTTCCCCCCCCTTTCCCCTCCGTCTCTCCCCCCCCTTTTGCCCCTCTGTCTCTTCCCCCCCCTTTGCCCTCTGTCTCTTCCCCCCTTTGCCCTCTGTCGCTTCCCCCCTTTGCCCCTTGTCTCTTCCCCCCCTTTGTCTCCTACCGTCTCTTCCCCCCTTTGCCCTCTGTCTCTTCCCCCCCCTTTGCCCCTCTGCCCTCCCCCCCCTTCGCCCCTCCTCTCCCCCCCTCTGCCCCCCCTTCGCCCCTTCGCCCTCCGTCTTCGCCCCTCCGTCTCTTCCACCCCCCTTCGCCCTCCGTCCTCTTCCCCCCCCCCTTCGTCCCTCCGTCTCTTCCCCCCCTTCGCCCTCCGTCGCCTTCCCCCCCCTTCTCGCCCCCTTCCGTCTCTTCCCCCCCCTTTCGCCCCTCCTTCTCCCCCCTTCGCCCCTCCGACCTCCGTCTCTTCCCCCCCCTTCGCCCCTCCGTCTCCCCCCCCTTCCCCCTCGCCCCCCTTCGCCCCTCCGTCTCCTCCTTCGCCCCTCCGCTCCCCCCCCCTTGCCCCCCGTCTCTTCCCCCCCCCTTCCCCCCTCCGTCTCTCTTCGCCCTACCGTCTCTTCCCCCCCCTTCGCCCCTCCGTCTCTTCCCCCCCCCTTCGCCCCTCGCTTATTCCCCCCCTTCGCCCCTCCGTCTCCCCCCCCCTTCGCCCCTCCGTCTCTTCCCCCCCCTGCGCCCCTCGTCGCCCCTTCGCACCTCCGTCTCTTCCCCCCCCTTCGCCCCTCCCCTACCTTCGCCCCTCCGTCTATTCTCGCCCCCCTTCGCCCCTCCGTCTCTTCCCCCCCTTCGCCCCTCCGTCTCTTCCCCCCCCTTCGCCCTCCGTCTCTTCCCCCCCCTTCGCCCTCCGTCTCTTCCCCCCCTTCGCCCCTCGTCTCTTCGCGCCCCCCCCTTCGCCCCCGTCTCTCCTGCCCCTCCTCTTCCCCCCCTTCGCCCTCCGTCTCTTCCCCCCCTTCGCCCCTCCGTCTCCGTCTCTTCCCCCCCTTCGCCCCTCCGTCTCTTCCCCCCCTTCGCCCCTCCGTCTCTTCCCCCCTTGCCCCTCCGTCTCTTCCCCCCCTTCGCCCCTCCGTCTTTCCCCCCTTCGCCCTCCGTTCTCATTCCCCCCCTTCGCCCCTCCGTCTCTCCCCCCTTTGCCCCTCCGTCTCTTCCCCCCCTTCGCCCCTCCGTCTCTTCCGTCTCTTCCCCCCCCTTCGCCCCTCCGTCTCTTCCCCCCCCTTCGCCCCTCCGTCTCTTCCCCCCCCTTCGCCCCCTCCGTCTCTTCCCCCCCTCGCCCCTCCGTCCCTTCCCCCCCTTCGCCCCCCTCCGTCTCTTCCCCCCCCTTCGCCCCTCCTTCTCTTTCCCCTCCCTTCCCCCTCCGTCTCTTCCCCCCCCTTCGCCCCTCGTCTCTTCCCCCCCCTTCGCCCTCCGTCTCTCCCCCCCCTCGCCCTCCGTCTCTTCCCCCCCTTCGCCCCTCCGTCTCTTCCCCCCCCTTCTTCCCCCCCTCGTCTCTTCCCCCCCTTCGCCCCTCCGTCTCTTCCCCCCCCTTCGCCCCTCCGTCTCTTCCCCCCCCTTCGCCCCCCCTTCGCCCCTCCGTCTCCCCCCCTTCGCCCCTCCGTCTCTTCGCCCCCCCCTTCCCCCTCCGTCTCTTCCCCCCCCTTCGCCCCTGTTCTTCCCCCCCCCGCCCCTCCGTATCTCCCCCCCTTCGCCCCTCCGTCTTTCCCCCCCTTCGCCCCCTCGTCTCTTCCCCCCCCTTCGCCCCTCCGTCTCTTCCCCCCCTTCGCCCCTCCGTCTCTTCCCCTTCTTCGCCCCCTTCGCCCCTTCCGTCCTCGCCCCCCTTCGCCCCTCTCTCCTTCCCCCCCCCTTCGCCCTCCGTCTCTTCCCCCCCCCTTCGCCCCTCCGTCTCCCCCCCCTTCGCCCTCCGTCTCTCCCCCCCTTCTCTTCCCCCCCCTTCCCCCACTCTCTTCCCCCCCCTTCGCTCCTCCGTCTCTCCCCCCCTTCGCCCCTCCGCCCTCTCTCTTTCCCCCCCTTGCCCCTGCGTCTCTTCCCCCCCCTTCGCCCCTCCGTCTCTTCCCCCTTCGCCCTCCGTCTCTTCCCCCCCCTTCGCCCCTCCGTCTCTTCGCCCCCCCCTTCGCCCCTCCGTCTCTTCCCCCCCTTCGCCCCTCCGTCTCTTCGCCCCCCCTTCCCGCCCCCTTCGCCCCTCCGTCTCTTCCCCCCCCTCGCCCTCGTCCTTCCCCCCCTTCGCCCTCCGTCTTCCCCCCCCTCGCCCTCCGTCTCTTCCCCCCTTCGCCCCTCCGTCTCTCGCCCCCCCTCTTCGCCCCCGTCTCTTCCCCCCCTTCGCCCCTCCGTCTCTTCCCCCCCCTTCGCCCCTCGTCTCTTCCCCCCCCCCCTCGCCCTCTCCGTCTCTTCCCCCCCCTTCGCCCCCCGTTCTCCTTCCCCCCCCCTCGCCTCGTCTCTCCCCCCTGCCTCCGTCTCTTCCCCCCCCTTCGCCCCTCCGTCTCTTCCCCCCCCTTCGCCCTCCGTCTCTTCCCCCCCCCTTCGGCCCCTCCGGCTCCTCCCCACCCTTCGCCCCTCGTCTCTCCCCCCCCCTCGCCCCCGTATCTCCCCCCCTCGCCCCTCCGTCTCAAAACCCCTTCGCCCCTCCGTCTCTTCCCCCCCCTTCGCCCCTCCGTATCTTCCCCCCCCCTTCGCCCTACCCCGTCTCTTCCCCCCCCTTCGCCCGCCGTTCTCCCCCCTTCGCCCCTCCCTCCGCCCTCCGTTCTCCCCCCCGTTTCGTCTCTTCCCCCCTTCGCCCCCCTCTTTCCCCCCCCCTTGCCCCTCCGTCTCTTCCCCCCCCTTCGCCCCTCAGCACCCTCTTCCCCCCCCCACTGCTCGCCCCCACACACACTCTCCCCCCCCTTCGCCCCTCCGTCTCTTCCCCCCCCCTTCGCCCCCCGGTCTCTTCCCCCCCCCTCGCCCTCCGTCTCTCCCCCCCTTCGCCCTCCGTCTATCCCCCCCCTTCGCCCCTCCGTCTGATCCCCCCTTCGCCCCTCCGTCTCTTAGCCCCCCTATCCCCCCCTTGATTGCTCCTATCTGTTCCCCCCGTTTCCTACCCCCCACCCCACCCCCGTTTCCTGCTGAAACTGTACCCATTGTCGCAAAGATCGAGAATTAGATGGCACAGGTTTCAGATGTCTTGGTGGGAAAGAAACAAAGAAAACACGAGAAAAACATTTTTACACTGCAAGTGTTTTGGATCTGGAATGCACTGCCAGAGAGTGTGATGGAAGCAAGTTTAAGTGTGGCTTTCAAAAGGGAATTGGATAAACACCTGAAGAGAAAAGATTTCCGTGGTTGTGGTGAAAGTGCTGAAGTGTGAAACTAGTTGAGTTAGACAATCTTGCGGATGCTTGCACTGGCTCAGCAGACTGCATGGTCTCTCTTCTGTGCTGTAACCATTCTATGATCTATAAAATTGATAAATTCAAATTATATATAAAAAAAAAACCAGTCTGGCCCAAGAATTGTTGATTTGATAAAAACTTACAATCGAATGATTACTCCTGCCTTAAATACTAACTACTGAATATTAAACATTAAATGTTCCTTTGAATCCCCCCTCTAAACCTCTCCATCTCTCTCTCTCCTCCTTTTCTATAAAACCTACCCTTTTGGCCAAGTTTTTGGCCCCCTGTCCTAGTATCTCCTTATGTGGTTCAGTGCCACGTTTTTGATAACACCTTTTGTGAAGTGCCTTGACATGTATAACTGAGTCAAAGGCTCTACATGAATGCAACTTGTTGTTGTCCTCTGGCATCTTTAACTGGCTAATTTGTGTTTCTGGAACAGGCTCCTTTCGACAAGGACTTTTTTCTTTCCAAGTGGCTATTGATGCTTCAGCCATCCTCCAACGCCTGGGATTTCGCTCTTAATTACTTTCATCAATATTTTAGCAGATGAAAGAAAAGCAGAGTTATTTTAATCCATAGCAGCTAGATTTGTTGGCTCCAGGTTTGCTCCTGGCTTTGTGCATTGATCTCTCTCTCTCTCCATCTTTAAATGTATTTGCCAGTGCCTTTCTTTCATTTATATTATTAATGTTATGAGGGGCTGCATCCTGAAACATGCTGCACGCTTAAAGTGACAGTTGTTTCAGCAGCTTGTGCTGCTGGACAACTCCCACTCTCTCAGTTGAGTGTTATAGCAGAGGAGAGATGTTTATTTAATTACTGGTGCAGTTATTACCTTGTACTGGGCTAGTAATCCGGAGTTTGCAATCACACCATGGACTATTTGAGAACTTGAATTAATTTTTCTCCCTAACAACTGGAAATAAAAAATCTGGTCTCAATAAAAAAAACCTTTAAAACTGTTGAATTGTCTTAAAATCCCACTTTGTCCTGTGGGGAAGGAAACTCTTCATTCTCACCCAGTCTAGCCCACATGTGACACCAGTCCCACATCAATGTCAATTGATTCTTAGCCATCCACTGAAGTTACCTAGCATAGTGACTCAATTATATCAAACAATTTAATGGCAGGTTTTTTATGGGGTGGGAAGCAGAATTCTGGACTGTTTCTCAGTCTTGAATAACCTTAGCCTTGAAGCAGTTATTAGCCTGGATTTTCATTGGATACCTTCTTAATTGGCCTGCAATTGAGTTGGTGGTCACTTAGCAGCGGTAGTGGTGGGGTCAAAAGGGAGGTGGGACTGTGAATGGCCTGGAACATACAGCAGGGCAATCCACTGATTCTTAGCAGCAGACCTGGAGGTTGCCCACAGTCCATGAGGCAGAGGAGGAAGATCATCATCTGTGGAAAATAGGAGGAAGCTACCCACACAGATGAAGGAGTCCTGAATGAACATAGCTGCAATAGACAGTAAATGGCATTTGGACCCATTATTCGAAGTGCAGTGAACAGATACACTCTGGTGAGGTGAGTGCAACCCTCCCCTCAGGAAAGGACTCTGAGTATTCACTGTCTAGCAGCTGGGGAGCTTCAGCATGTTATTGCTGAATATGGAGAGATATGTGCTGAGATTGCTTTCTGACCCTGCTGAATGGCTCAAAGCCAGAGTGCTGCTTGAGGCACTACCAGCTCTGAAACATGCAGCTATTAGTGAACAGAAGCAGCTGTCCGTAGAGCAGCGTCTTGTGCTTTTTCTGCTCTCGCTCTCTGTCCTTGGAGAAGAAATGGGCTCGTAATGCCTGAGACTGGGCTCAGACTGATGGAAGGTGCCTGACCTCTCTGCCATGGCATGTTATCGCTGCCATGGACATTACAAACTCCAAAGAGAGATTGGCAACCTTGGTGGAGCCCAGTGATGGAAGCTGCCTCTGCAATAACATAGGTACGCAGCTTAGAACATGGAACATAGAACACTACAGCACAAATAGGCCCTTCGGCCCACAAGTTGTGCCGATCACGTCTATACCTACCAAGCCGTAGACCTATCTATAACCCCCAATCCCATTAGATCCCATATACTCATCCAGAGGTCTTTTAAAAGGCCCCAGCGAGTTCGCCTCTACCACCACCGACGGCAGCAGATTCCATTCACTCACCACCCTCTGGGTGAAAGACTTACCCCTAACATCTCCTCTGTACTTGCTTCCCTGCACCTTAAATCTGTGTCCTCTCGTAGCGACCGTTTCAGCCCGGGGAAATAGCCTCTGAGAATCCACTCTATCTATTCCTCTCAACATTTTATAAAACTCTATCAGGTCGCCTCTCAACCTATGTCTCTCCAGGGAGAAGAGTCCCAGCTTGTGGAGAAGTCTTCATGGGAGTAATGAAGATGACTACCGTCTGCATTTCTGCTATCAGTAGGTCTTGAGCAGGCTGTCTCCACTTCCATTGAGACCGCAAAGAGTGTGTCACTTAAAGGTGGCCGAGCACAGAGGCTGCCATGTTAGGAAGAGTACTGAGTGAGTCACTAGGGTGTTTCTCTATATGTATGCTCTATATTTGTGCACCCTGTAAGTACGGACACATGAACCACCAACTTTATTAATGGCAAGAAGGAAAAAGTGTCGTGAAGTGGGCAGGCAGACAGGGATCAGTCAATAATGGGCAGATGGTCATTGTTCATTGCCAGAAAGAGATTACGTGTTTCAGGCTGCATTTTCAATCCAAATAGCTAAGAATATGTTCCAGAACATGCCATTCTTCTCAGGTTGAAAGACATCACTTAAGCTTGAATGAGATAATCCCCACCATTAACAGTTTCCTGATGAGTCCCTCGAGCCCCTTATTGACCTCAGCCATCTCTCTGTGCATCTTGGGAACCTGCTGTGTTCTCTATCCTCCCCCTCTGCATGCTGTTCCTTTTTCACGTCCTCCTCCTCCAGTGAGCGGTGTGCTTCCAGAGTCTCATGTTCTTCATGATTCTGGAGAGTGCAGCACTGAGTGAGATTCTTGTCGGGGGATACTGCAGGGTGATATCCAATCAGTTCAGTCATTAGAACCTGCACCTTCTGAAGGCCAATGACCAGTTGCCCAAATGAGTGATTGTATTGCCTCTGTGCCTCTCTTTTGGGTTCTTGCAGAGGGTTAAATAGCATTGTCCATGAGAATCAATCCAAGATGTTTGTAAGGGTTGAATAAAGAGATGCAGTACCCTCCAGAAGATGAAAGAGTTGGAGTAGTCACTAGGAAAGCAAGCGCGTACAAGCAGGGAACTCTTATGATTGGAGATCAGATGAAGGTTGAGTGAATGGAAGCCCTTCTTGTTGATAGATTTCATTGGGTGCCTTCATGGCCACATGGATGCAGCTAATGATATCACATACCTGGGGAAATCCAGCAATGGAGGTGAATACCAATGCTCTCTGTCTCTGTAAGGTCACATCTATCTGGATTTGAATTGTTTTCCAGCTCTCACAACCAGGGGTTTAGTGACTTACATAATGCAGTGAGGTGTATTTGCAAAATGCCACCGATGTCTGCAGCTGGTCCTTTGAAAGGGAGAGTTTCAAAGCCACAAGAATAGCTCTCTGCAGTGCGTGGCAAGCAATGCTGCAAGTGTCAGCTCTTCAGCAACGAGAGCACAGATTGGAGAGTTGCAGTCCATTGTAACATCTGTATATGGTCATCTCAAAGCTCCTACTTTGTGTGTAGATACTATGCTGAGGATATGGTCTTTGTGCCCAAAAGAGAAAATGCTGGAAAATCTCATCAGGTTGGCAGCATCTGTAAAGAGAGAAAAGAGCTGACATTTTGAGTCCAGATGACCTTTATCAAAGCTAAAAGGCACAGAAAGTGGGTTATTTATGCTGCAGAGGGAGGGAATGAAAGATGAGTCATAGCCTGAAAACAAGGGCCAATGTCCAAAACACGCATTCCAGGTTAAGCAACATTTCACTTGTACCTCTTCCAATTTGATGTATTACATTCACTTCTCCCAGTGTGGTCTCTATATAGGAGAGACGAAGTGTAAACTGGGTGATCGCTTTGCTGAGCATCTTCAGTCTATGTGCAATCAGGACCTGACCTTCTGGTTGCTTGCCATTTTAACACATGATCCTGCTCCCATGCCCATGTGTCTGTCCTTAGCCTGCTGCAATGTTCCAGTGAAGCTCAACGCCAACTGGAGGAACAGCATCCCATCTTCCGGCTCCGCACTTTACAGCCTTCCAGTCTCAACGTTAAATTCAACAACTTCAGCTGATTTGCTCTAACCTATTTCAACCTCTTTGTTTTCATTTTATTTGAATTTTAACTGTTTTGTACCTTTTATTTCTCTATTGTCTTTCTTTATTTCCCCTAATCTTTTCCACTAGTTTATTCTTTCTTTGTTTCCCCTTTCTCCCTTTTTCTCAATTTTAACTCTTTTCACATCCATATTCATCTGTCACAGCTTACCCTCTGATTACAGCTTGGCCATTTACACCCTTTATTCTCTCAGTGGACTGCCATTAGCAGCCTTTCCCCTTGTTTATGGGTTATGACTCACCTTTCATTCCTTCACCCTAGAGTATAAATATCTCCCACTGTCTAAGCCTCCAACAAAGGGTCATCTGAACTCAAAACATCAGCTCTTTTCTCTCTTTACAGATGTGCCAGACCTGAGATTTTCCAGCATTTTCTCTTTTGGTTTTAGATTCCAGCATCCGCGGTAATTTGCTCATCCCTGTTATGTTTTCTTAATCAGGTGAGATTAATGCTCAGAGGGTAGGGTTATTGTAAATGACCTTTGTTCTCCTATTCACACATTCTGCTATATTATCTTTATGCCACTATCAGTGCCATCTTCAGTCCATATCACTGTCATTAACACTTCCTTTGTTTTGTGTCCATAACATCTTTGTGCAATCTCTCCTGAGCTTCCACTTATCACGACATTCTCAGCCTTCAATACTGTTATTCCAACAAAACTCATCTCCAAACTCTTTGGCCTGTGCTTCAGCACCTCCCTCTGTGACTGGATCCTGAACTTCCTAACAGACAGATCACTGTCAGTAAGGATAGGCAACAACAACACCTCCACAACCATCCTCAACACCGATACCCCACAAAGCTGTGTTCGCAGCTCCCTACTATACTCCTTGTCAAATTCTCCTCCAATTCGATTTTCATGTTTGCTGATGACACCACTGTAGTGAGTCAGATCTCAAACAATGACAAGACAGAGTACAGGAATGAGATAGAGAATTAGTGTACCAACAATACTCTTTCCTTCAATGTCAACAAAACAAAGGAAATTGTCATCAACTTCAGGAAGCATAAAGGAGAATGTGCCCTGTCAACAGAGATGAAGTAAAAAAGTCGAGAGCTTCAAATCTTTTAGTGTCCACACCACCCCACGCCAACACTATAGTTAAGAAAGCCCATCAACGCCTCTGCTTTCTCAGGAGATGAAGGAAATTTGGCATGTCAGCTGTGACTCCCACCAACTTGTACAGATGAATCATAGAAACCATTCTTTCTGGTTGTATTACAGCTTGCTATGGCTCCTGCTCTTCCCAAGACCGCGAGGAACTACAAAAGGTTGTGAATGTAGCCCAATTCATCACGCCAACCAGCCTCTCATTGATTGACTCTGTCTACACTTGCTGCTGCCTCAGCAAAGCAGCCAGCACAATTAAGGACCACACGCACCCTGGACATTCTCTCTTCCACCTTCTTCTGTTGGTAAAAAGATATAAAAGTCTAAGGTCATGTTCTAGTCAACTCAAGATGGGCTTCTTCCCTGCTGCTGTCAGATTTTTGAATGCACTTACCATGCATTAAGTTGATCTTTCTCTACATCCTAGCTATGACTGTAACACTACATTCTGCACTCTTTTGTTTCCTTCTCTATGAACAGTATGTTTTGTTTGAATAAAGTGCCAGAAACAACACTTTTCACTATGTTAAATACATGTGACAATAATAAATCAAATTCTGTTTTGCACCACCTGCTCCAATTATATAATCCACCACAGAGTCATATGGATTCCAAACATTAACCCTGTTCCTTTCTCTTCAGATGCTGCCACATCTGTAGAGTTTATCTAGCATTTTCTGTTTTCCAGCGTAACCTTCCTACTCTTATAATCTAGAATGTGACCATCAAACCAAAGAATCCTGTGTGCATTTTTGACCACCTGGCCAATTTACCTATATTTCTACCTTAAGAGATCTGTGAAGACACACTGCAAGGTGTCTCTGAAAAATGTGTTTGTCTGTATAATAACAGTAATTTCACTTGGAAAGTAAGTAATTAACTGTAAAGGGCTTTGAGTCATTCTGAGTATTTAAACAGTGGTATATTAATGCAAATTATTTGCCTACCTTATTTTCTCCACTTTCAACAGTTGAAGTCCTGGAGTGGATCTTAAAATTATAACCTTTAGTTGCTTTTGAAATGAACTTTGGGAATTATGAAATGTCATTACTTTTCCTTTCCTAATTAACCATTATATTTGGATTGCTAGCCCACTTTCAAATGAAGCTCAGGATACAACATTAAACAGGATTACACCATTGGTGGCATGGTGACACAGTGGTTAGCACTGCTGCCTCACAGCTGTAGGGAATGGGTTTGATTCCTGGCCTGGATCACTATCTGTATGAAGTTTGCATGTTCTCCCTGTGTCGCCGTGGGTTTCCTCCCTCCGTCCCAAGATATGCAGGTTAGGTGCACTGGCCATGGTAAATTGCCCTTTAGTGTCCTGGTTAGAGAGATTAGCAGGGTAAATATATGGAGTTATGGGGATAGGACATGGGTGAAATTGTGGTCGGTGTAAACTTGATGAGCCAAATGGCCTCCTTTTGCACTGTAGTGATTGTGTGAAAAACAAAGTACTGCTAATGCTGGAAATCTGAAACAAAAACAGAAAATGTTGGAGGTACTCAGGCTAAGAAACATCTTGGGAAAGAGGAACAGGGTTAACGCATCGGGTTGATGACATTTCAGTAGAACTGGGAAAAGTTTGAATTCTAATCTATGTTAAACAAATGAAGGGGGAGATGTGGTAGAAGGGAGGATAAAAGAACAAAAGGAAAGATCTCTGGTCAGGCGGAAGATGGAGATGAAATTACCTTCCATTTCGCCTTGCACCACTCACTCTTTTGTCATTGCCTATTGTTTGTCCCTCACCCTTTCGCTTACTAGGTTAAACAGTCTCATTATAAACTGTATTCTAGCCTGAATTTTGATGTGCATTCAAAGCTATGCAAATTGCCACCATTCAATTGCAGCTATCACAATCTCCAAGCTTGAATCTTCTAGAGTGAAGAAGGTGAGAAATGAGGGCAGAAGTGTTTGGGGTTTAGCTATCTTGTATCTCTAAGAAGATTTCATGTGATTTATGAATGTAACATTCAAAGAGTGAGTGAGTCTCATTGCACAGTCCTCAAGGGAGAGAGAGAGAGAGAGAGACAGACAGACAGACAGCCAGAGAAATGTCGACACTGTCCACATATCATTTAAATTGCTTCATGCTCGGAGAGCTGTGGATTCCAAGCTCACAATGACGAAGTAATTTTACATTTCCGTTTCAAAAACATTTAGTTTAAAAGAAAAATAAAAGGAATTGAGAAAAGTTAAAGTTGATTTATTAGTCACAAGTAAGACTTACATTAACACTGCAATGAAGTTACTGTAAAAATTCTCTGGTCGGTTCAGTGCAGCACCTGTTTGGGTAAATGTACCTAACCAGCACATGTTTCAGAATGTGGGAGGAAACCAGAGCGTCCAAAGGAAACCCACACAGACATAGGGAGAATGTGCAGACTCCACACAGATAGTGACCCAAGCTGGGAATCAAACCCGGGCCTCTGGCGTTGAGAAGCAGCAGTGCTAACCACTCTCCTGGTGTGCCACCCCACCAGCTGCAGTGTATGGTTGTGGAGGAATGATGTAGTGTGTATAATTTTAACCAGTGAACATTTTGTGCATGTCTCCCATGGAAATGAAGCAGCAGGCCAATGATATGAGCTAAATGCAAAACCAAAATTGGAATAGAGCAGAGTGGTAGAGGAATGAATCCTGCTTGTGTGGTACAGTTCACAATGGTTGAAAACATTCACTTAGCATGATACTCCAACAGCACGGCTATTGTGTAAACCCGCTGAAATTTTAATTAGTGGGAATTGGCTGCTCTACTGACCTGGTTTCAAATTTCAGTCTATAAGCCAATCTTTTAACATCTATATGCCCTCTGTGACAACACCAAGTAATGGCCTCTTCTTACTCTTGCTGATTGCAAATCCTGGCAAATATTCGTGGCTGATTTCTTCTGATTTGGTCTTGGTGGGTGGGTGAGTGAGCAATGCTTGGCCATTCTGACCTGCATGTCCCATCAGCAGAAAGTGGCACCTTATCTCTCTGACCTGTAGAGTTGTGTGATTTCATTTGGAAAATTATTTTGGGAGTAACAGTGGCTATTGTTTGGATGTGTCTTTGAGCAAAGATCCTTTCTACTGCTTCAGGGGGACGTGAAAGGTCCCATAGCCCTGTTTTGAAGAAGGGCAGGGAAAATCCGCATCCCCCCCCCCACCCCCTCAGTGTCCTGGCCAACATTCATCCCTCACCCAAAACACATGATCTAGTCATTTATCTCACTTTTATTTCTGCAAGTTTGCAGCGTCCAAATTGTCTGCCACATGTCAGATTTACAGCAGCAATTACACTTTGAAAATGCTTAAATGTTTGTAAAGCACTAATCACATTGCAACGCAAGTCTTTCTATTCTCACCGCTTTAGGTAAAGAAGTTTTTCCTAAAGTCTCAACTGGATTTATTATTGACCAGCTTGTATTCATTGTTACTAGTTTTGTTATCACACCTGAGCAGAAAATATTGAAAAGAAAAATTGTAAAGCTGTGGAGAAAGAACAAAAGCATGCAACCAACTGAATAGCTCTTTATAAGAGCTGGCACAGACACGATGGGCTGAATTACCACCTTGTATGATGCAGAGTTCTTTAATAAGGCAATTTAACCCCTGGTCTACCTGCGATTACTGCCGATCAGTAGGAAAGGGATGGTATTGATCGAGGGTGGCTCCCTTCTGATTTTCCTGTTCAGTGAAGGGAAATGCCAAACATCTGCTCAGCACCTGTCCAGACAGCATGATGGTAGCGATGAAAATATACCACATCATGAACTACACAGCATATTGAAACCAGCATGTTGATAAAGTATTAAGTCAATGTGCAAGGGCAGAAGGACAGCCTGGTAATAGATCTATTGCTTTTCTAACAGATCGGAGAATAAAAACAAGCCACTTCATGCAAAACCTGCAGCTGCTATTGTGAAAGAGGTGTGCAGTGTTCCTTGCATGTTTCATTAACACCCTGTGCTGCCATGTGATATTTAAAGAAGCCATCTGTAATTACTTTGAATAAAATCATTTTTTTTTGTGCATGTCTGTTCAACTAGGACTAACTAATTTCATGAAAACAACTGGTTGACTTCTAATACACAAAAATTGCACCTTTTCACTAGACAGCTTTCTTTATAAAATTACAACCTACACTGCCTACAGCAATGCAGAGTTCAGAAGACACCTTGGCAAGACCAGAGGGAGATGATGAAACCATAAGCAACTCTAAACTCAGTGGAACACAGCAGCAACAAGCAATGCTGAATAATACATTAACTTGAGGCATATAATCATCTGTGATTTCAGTTCATCCAAAAAAAAGTTATTTCTTGTATCCTGAATGATGGTCTAAAATATAATTCTCTGCCTCACTGTATCGCTCTTTAAGAAGCATATTAAAAACAACTTATTTAACAGGCCCTGTCCTTGTATCTCTTTTGGCTCGCGTTCAAATCTGTTTGGTAATTGCTCCTGCGAAGAAACCCGAGATGTACTATTATCTTGGATACCTGTATAAATGTGTGTTGTTATCATTATTATTTACAGGAGTAATAAGCATTCAATTGGATGGCTGGCAATAGAAAACTTACATTTATAAAATATCTTTCATAACCTTGCAATGAGGCAAAGTGCTTTGCAATCATTTAAGTATTTCTAAAGTGTAGATATTGTAAGATATGATTGGTGGGAACCAATTTGGGCACAGCAAGTTTGCAGAAATAGCAATGAGATAAATGACTAAATCCATTTGTTTTAGTTGCGGGATGAATCTTGGCCAGGACATTTCCTTGCTGTTCTTCTCATCAGTGCCCTGGGATCTTTTATACCCTTCTGGGTGAGTAGAGACATGATGTAGAAATGCCAGCGTTGGACTGGGTTAAACACAGTAAAGCCTGGCAACACCAATTTTAAATCCAATCAATTTATTTGATAGTAAATCTGCGAGCTTTAGGCCTTTGTGGCCTTCGTCAGGCGAATGAGGTGTTCTGGTCTCCAAAAGCACACATACCAGCACAGACTGTTTACAGATTGCTGATTAGAATGCGAATCCTTACACCTAACCTGCCATTTAAGTCTTAAAGTAGCTAACAGCAGAGGTTAGAGGGATGTGTATTGTCTCCAGACAGCACAGTAAGTGAGGTTTTTTGCTAACCCAGGCAAGTCATGGGGGTTACAGATAGTGTGACATGAAGCCAAGATCCCTGTTAAGACCGTCCTCATGTGTGTGGAACTTGGCTATCAGTCTCTGCTCAGCGACTCTGTGCTGTCGTGTGTTGTGAAGGCCTGTTGAATAACATTTACCCGAAGGTCGGAGGCTGAATGCCCGTGATTGCCAGTGCCTCAGCGATAAATCGCACTGACCTCCTCAGAAGACAAACACGGGACACGGTGGACAGAGTACCCTTTGTTGTCCAGTACTTCCCCGGAGCGGAGAAGCTACGACATCTTCTCTGGAGTCTTCAACATATCATTGATGACGATGAACATCTAGCTAGGGCCATCTCCCCCCCCCCGAACCCCGCCACTTCTTGCTTTCAGACAACTACGCAACTTCAAACAGATCATTGGGTAGTTTGCTGTGAACAATTTTCAGGAGAACAGTGACCATAATACCACACAACCCTGCCACAGCAACCTCTGCAAGACATGCCGGATCATTGACATGGACAACATCGTCAGACGTGAGAATACCATCCACCAGGTACACGGTACATACTCTTGCAACTCAGCCAACGTTGTCTACTTAATACGTTGCAAGAAAGGATGTCCTGAAGCATGGTACATTGGAGAGACCATGCAGACACTACGACAGCGGATGAATGAACATCACTCAACAATCACCAGGCAAAACAGTTCCCTTCCTGTGGGCGAACACTTCAGCAGTCACAGGCATTCGGCCTCCGACCTTCGGGTAAATGTTCTTCAAGGGGGCCTTCGTGACACATGACAGTGCAGAGTTGCTGAGCAGAGACTGATAACCAAGTTCTGCACACATGAGGACGGTCTTAACAGGGATCTTGGCTTCATGTCACACTATCTGTAACCCCCATGACTTGCCTGGGTTAGCAAAAAACCTCACTGTGCTGTCTGGAGAAAATACACATTTCTCTAACCTCTGCTGTTAGCTACTTTAAGACTTAAATGGCAGGTTAGGTGTAAGGATTCGCATTCTAATCAGCAATCTGTAAATGGTCTGTGCTGATATGTGTGCTTTTGGAGACCAGAATATCTCATTCGCCTAATGAAGGCCACAAAGGCTGAAAGCTCACAAATTTACTATCAAATAAATCGGTTGGATTTAAAATTGGTGTTGCCAGACTTTACTGAGTAGAGACAGACAGGTTCTTGGTCAAAGAATACATCCTGAAGAAGGCTACTGCCGTTCACCCAAGAATAACTTGCCGTAACAGTATTCTGCAGCGCAGCAGAGACTCTTCGGCCCATTGATAACAAATGCAGCTGCGTGCAGTTCCGCAGGATGAGAGGATGTGGTTGAGGTGAATAGTACAGTTCCATTTAAGGGAAACGGTAAACACTTGAGGGAGAAAGGAACAGCTGGGTATGTTACAAGGGTTAAGATGAAGAAGAGTGGGATGGGGTTCGTTTAAAGCATAAGGAGTGTTAAGAACCAGTTGGTCTGGATGACCTGTTTCGAGACTGTGCATTTGGACCCAGAAGCAGGAGCAAAATGTGTTTGTGGATGTAAGTGTTCCAGGAATATGATTTTGTGCTGGCTGCCCCATTAATGAGCAGCAGGCGTGAATTGAGTGCTGGGAAAGGCTTCGCCCTGCCGAGGAGGATGGGAACAGCATGGTCACGGAGAAAAAGGAGGGAGCTTTCTAATCTGCTCCCTCAACCATTCCCTGTCTCAGGGAGTTGCACGCCTATAAAAAGATAATGATAGTAAAACACTGCAAAGAGTATCCAGGCAGCACATTCAAACATAAACCACATCCCCCAGACCCTTTTAAAATGTTATTTCAGATGTAACATTTCATCCCGGCCTGGCCTGAAGTTGCAGTGGAAACCTAAAGACCACATTGCCAGTTGATCCACTCGCCAACTGTAAAAGCAGACCGGCCTTGTAAAATTCAGCTCAATTGGACCCATAATGGACTAAATTGCCAGCTTGATTATCAGTGGGTGCACTTGTGACTCACGTGCACGCCGACCAAAATGTGCACTGATGCCAGGTTGCACAGCCGGACTCTGAGCTCTGCACTGCCTGCCCAAGCAATATAAAATTCTGGCCTCTGTGTATCGCAGTTCCCATTGAAAGTAACAATCTACTGAAGTTGCTGTCACCACTTTTTCAGGCATTGCATTCCAAAGCATAACAGCTTGTCTCATTAAAAAATTCCCTGATCTCCCCGCTTTGTCCTTTGGATTCGGGAATATTGCACAGCATGATCCCAGGAGAAAGGGGGGGGGGTGATGTGGAGAGAGCATTTAAAATTATTGGGAATTGCAAGAAGAAGAACTTTTATATTGTAAACAAACTCTTAACCTTTTCTTTGTAAAACCGCTTCAAGGAGCTAATGCCTTTATGGGTTTCAGTCTATCAATACAGAGCAAACTATAGTTTTAATAGTTCATTGCGAACTTGTTATTTTTGTATTCCATTTATATTAACGTTCCAATCTTATATCCCCAAAAATGATAGACAAAGATAAATTATGAAGATAAAAAACCAAGTAATACAAAAACAGACAGTGAGAGCTTCTTTAAATATATGAAATGGAAGTTAGAGAGCAAAGGGAACATAGATGGCTTAGAGAATAATAATAAAATAATAAATAATAATCCAGACTCTGAAAATGGCAGTGTTAAAGAAATACCAGTTCATGGGCCTTGGCAATAGTTCTGTTGCTTCACCCTAATGTCATGATGTAGAGATGCCGGCGTTGGACTGGGGCTGACAATACCAGGTTTAAATCCAACCGATTTATTTGATAGTAAACTTACAAGCTTTGGACCCTATGGTCTTCGTCAGGAGAACATCTCATTCACCTGACAAAGACCATAGGGTCAAAAGCTTGTAAGTTTACTATCAAATAGATCAGTTGGATTTAAACCTGTTAGACTTCTTACTGTGTTTCACCCTAATCCAAGCTGTTCCAGTACAGCTACGACACTGGCATCTATCCGGCATTGTGGAAAATTGCCCAGATACATCCTGTACTGAAAAAACAACAAATTCAATCCAGCCAATTACTGTCTCATTAGTTCAGAATCATAGGCCGTAATTTTACTGGCCCACCCACCACTGGAATTGGAGTGGGCAAGGGTCTGAGCATTGGAAGATCAGTTGACTTTGAGCAGGATTTTATGGCTTTGGGATGAGTGAGGCTGTAAAATCCCACCCATAAAGTCAAACAGTGCAGAAAAGGCCTTTTGACCCATTGAGTCAATATCTACAACTCAAGTCATGCTGATCTCATTTTCCTGCACTTGTCCTATATACTTGAATGTTATGATATTTCAAGGGTTCACTCAAATATTTTTTAAAGGTTATAAGGTTTTCAATCTTGACTATCTTCTCAGACTGTGTATTTCGGATTCTTACAGCCCTTGGCATGAAAAAGTTTTTTTTTTCAAATACCCTCTGAATCTTTTACTCCTCACCCTAAAACTATGTCCTCTCATAATTGACCCCTCAACCAAGGAGAACAGATATTCATCCTGTCGATACTCCTCAGAACCTTATACACCTCAATCATGTCCCCCTTAACTTTCTTTGCTCTAAAGAAAACAATCTAAGCTTATCCATCTCTCCTTGTAGCTCAAATGCTCCATCTCAGGCAATGGCCTGGTGAATCTGCTCTGTATGGCCTCTATGCTATCACACCCTTCCTATAGTGAGGTGACCAGAACTGCACACAGTACTCCAGCCGTGGCCTAACCAACACTCTGTACAATCCAACATTATCTTCTTGCTGTTATACTCTATACCATTACTGGTGAAAGCAAGTGTCCCATATGCCTTCTTAACTATACTGTTCATGTGCTCCCCAAGTTTAGGGATTTGTGAATATTTACCCTAAGGTCCCTCTGTTCCTCTGAGCTTCCCAGTGTCCTACCATTCATGAAATATTCCCTCGTCTTGTTTCATCCAAAATGCATCACTTCACACTTATCGAACATTAAATATTATCTGCCACTACTCTGCCTTTCTGACCAACCCAGCTGTATCTTCCTGTGACCTACAACCACCTTCTCTATTAACTACCCTACCAGTCTTGATGTCATCTGCAAACTTGCCTATTATTCCCCTGTATTTTCATCTATATCATTTATGCATATAACAAACAATATGGGTCCCAGCATTGATCCTTATGATACACTGCTGGACACTAGTCTCCAGAGAATCAAATAAGCTTCTACCACAACTCTTTGAGCCAATTTCTGATCTATTTTGCTAAGTTTCCCTGAATTCCATGTGCTTTCACCTTCTCAATCAGTCTCCCATGTGGAACTTTGTCAAAAGCTTTGCTAAAGTCCATATAAACTACATCAATTGAACTTCCCTCATCCACATGCTTGATCACATTTTCAAAACAACAAATTTGTAAGGCATTCTGACTATTCCTAATTAATCATGCCTTTCCAAGTGGATATTAATCTTCCCCTTCAGAATTTTTTCCAATAGTTACCTTACCACGTGAGACTCACAGGTCTATAATTTCCTGGTTCATCTCTACTACCCTTCTTGAAAAGTGGAACCACATTAGCCAATCTCCAGTCTTCTAGAACTTTCCGCTCGGACAGAGAGAAATTAAACGTTTGTGTCAGAGCTCTTGCAATTTCTTGTCTTGCCTCCCACAGCAGCCTGGGATGCAGCTCTTCCAGGCTAGGGGATTTGTACATTTTTAAGCCTGTCTGAGTCTCCTATTTCTCCACATTTCCTGTCAAATTGTGCAAGTTCCTCACAGTCTCTTTTCGTGAAAACCATACGAATGTTCTCCTTTTTCTGAGTGAAGACCAAAGATAAGTATTTATTTAACATCTGTCCACCCCGTGGCTTCACATACAGATTGTCTCCCTTGGTTTCTAATGGCCTTTACTCTTTCCCTGGTTGACCTCTTCCCTTTAATGTATTTATAAAATATCTTAGAATTCTCCCTAATCCTATTCGCGTATCCTCTTTCGTACCCGTTTTTTGCTCTTCTAATTACTTTCTTAACTTTCTTTTTGCACTTCCCATATCCCTCTATGGCCACAACTGAATTGCCCCCTTTGGAATTGCTAAAAGCTTTTCTCTTCTTCCACATTCAATCCTGAATTGTTCCAGACATCTAGAGTTCCCTGAACTTACTGTTCCTACATTTCCCCCATGAGGTGCACATTGGACCTGTACTCTCCCCAGCTCCTTTTTGAATGCCACCCATTCCTCTAGTGTAGCTCTACCCACAAGGAGCTATTTCCAGTCAACTTTGGCCAGATCCTGCCTTATTTGAATAAAATCTGCCTTTCCCAATCCAAAAGCTGTCTTTTGCAGGCCATTTTTCTCCTTGTCTAATAAATTTGAACTGTACTACATTATGCTTACTTAAACCCACAACATTATGACTATTCCAGTTTATTTTGGGAAAATTGAAATCCCCCAGTTATTACTTTTACACATCTCTGAACTCTTCATCATCAGTAAAGTGAAAGAAGGAGTTATCAAAAGTGTTATCAAGTGACACTGGGCAATTAACTATTTACTGATGTTCAGTTTGGATTCCAGCAGAGGTCACTTAGTTTCCTGACCTCATTCCAGCCTTGGTTCAAACATAGACAAAAGAGGTGAGAACTCCAGAGGTGAGGTGAGAATGACTGCCTTTGACATCCGGACAGCATTTGACCGAGTGTGGCATCAAGAATCCCTGCAAAACTGGAGTCAATGGGAATCAGGGAAATCTCTCCATTGGTTGCAGTCATACCTGGCACAAAGGAATATGGTTGTGATGGTTGAGATCAATCATCTCAGCCACAGAATCCTTCGTCAGAACCACCCAACCACTTTCAGTTGTTTCATAGTGACCTTCCTTCCAACCTAAAGTCAGAAGTGGTCATGTTCACTAATGACAGCAAAATGTTCAGCACCACTTGCAATTTCTTGTTGAAGTCCATGTCCAAATGCAGCAAGACCTGGGCAATATCTAGTCCCGGACTGGCAATAGGCAAGTAACATTCATGCCACACAAGTGCCAGACAATGACCAGACAAGAGAGGCTCTTATCCATCTAACCTATTACCGCATGACATTTAATGATGTTACGTCATTGAATTCCCCCTATCAACGTACTGGGGATTACCATTCACTGAATTGAACGTTACATATAAACACAGTGGCTACAAGAGAAGGTCAGAGGCTAGGAATACTGTGGCAAGTAACTCATCTCCTGACTCTCCAAAGCCAGTCCACCATCTACAAGAACACAAGTCAGGAGTGTGCTGGAATGCTCTCCACTTGCCTGGATGAGTGCAGTTCCAACATTCAAGAAGCTTGACACCATCCAGGACAAAACAGCCTGCTTGATTGGTACCCTTTCCACAAATGTTCACTCCCTCCACCACTGACGAACAATGGCAACCTTGGGTACCATAAACATGCACTGCAGGAACTTATCAAAGGTTCCTTAGCACCTTCCAAGGACAAGGGCAGCAGATCCGTGGGAACACCACCACCTGCATGATTCCCACCAATTCTCCATTCTGACTCGGAAATATATAGCCATTGCTTCACTGTCACTGGATCAAAATCCTTGAAATCTATCCTTAAAACTACCATGAGTATACCTACAGTTCAGAGGGTGCAAGAACACAGCTCTCCACCACTTTCAGAAGAGCAAGGAAGGATGAGCAATAAATACTGCCATTGCCAGTGATGCCCTTATCCCATAAATAAATAAAAAATAATAAATAATACACTAATAAATTCCAAAAATTCTAAATAATCAAGGGGTAGAAGGGGGCAAGGAAATAAATACAATAATTATCACAAGAGAAACTTACTGGAGAAACTAATAAGGCTAAAGACCAGTAAGTATCTGGACCTGATGAGTTGCATTCTAGATTAATAAAGGAAATAGCTACAGAGATAGTGGATGCACTGGCAGTAATCTTTCAAGAATCCTTAAATTCTGGAAAAGTCCCCAGTGTGTTAGAAAACATCCAATGTAAACAGCCTTATTCAAAAAGGGAGTCAAAAGACAGGTAATTATCGGTTGGTTAGCTTAACATCTGCCATTGAGAAAATGTTGGACTACTTTATAAAGGATGTAATAGTAGAGTATTTAGAAATGCGTTATATAATCAAACAGCATCACCATGGCTTCAGGAAGGGGGAATCATGGCTGATAAATTTATTAGAATTATTTGAGGTGGTAATGAGTAGGAAAGACAATGGGGACTTTGATGTAATGTGCTTGGATTTCCCAAAAGCATTCAAGAAAATACTGCATAAAAGACTACTTAATAAGATAAAAGCCCTTGGTATTGGGGGTCGTGCATTAGCATGGATAGAGGTTTGGGTGAACAATTAAAAGTTGTGATAAAAGGGCGTTTTCAGGATTGCAACTTGCAACTAGTAGAGTGCCACAGGAATCAGTGCCGGGACCACAATTATTTTCAATATATATTAATTTCTTGGATGAGGGAAATGAATATATTATTGCCAAGTTTGTGGATGACACAATAATAGAAGGGAAGACAAGTGGTGAGGATGATATGAGTAGTTTCCAGAGGCATTTAGAAAGGTTCGGTGAATGGGCAAAAACTTGATGGAATACAATGCAGGAAAATGTAAAATTATGTATTTTGCTAGGAAGAATTAAGGAACTGAATATTATATAAATGGAGAAAAACTGCAGATCACGAAAAGTGACTGGCCTAAATGGGGTACCCGGATGAATACTCAGACCCTGCATGGATCAGCTGGTGGGGGTGTTTGCAGACATCTTCATCTACTCTTTATAACAATCTGAGATCCCTATTTGCTTCAAGAAGATGACCATTATCCCGGTTCCAAAGAAAAGTCAAGAAGCGAACCTTAATGACTATCGGCCGGTGGCTCTAATTTTCATCATTATGAAGTGCTTCAAAAGGCTAGTAATGGCAGAAATCAATTCTAGCCTCCCCAATTGCTTGGATCCACTACAATTCACCTACCTTCGCAATAGGTCTACAGCGGACACCATCTCCCTGGACCTGCACTCAACCCTGGAACATCTTGATAACAAGGACACTGATATCAGCCTCCTATTTATTGATACAGCTCAGCCTTCAACACCATTATTCCTATGAAACTCATAGAACCATAGAGTACTGCAGCACAGAAACAAGCCTATTCGCCATTCTTGGATGTACCAAACCATTTTTTTTGCCAAATCCCGCTGATCTGTACCTGGACCATATCCCTCCAAACCCCTTTCATCTATGTACCTGTCCAAATTTTTCTTAAATGTTAAAAGTGAGCCACATTTACCACTTCATCTGGCAGCTCATTCCACACTCCCATTTTCTGTGTGAAGAACCAGCCCCCCTCCCCCAATATTCCCTTTAAACTTTTTCCCCTTCACCCTTAACCCATGTCCTCTATTTCTTTTTCTCCACTAGCCTCAGTGGAAAAAAGCCTGCTTGCATTCTCTCTATCTATACCCATCATAATTTTATACATCTGTATTAAATCTCCCCTCATTCTTATATGTTGCAGGGAATAAAGTCCTAACCTATTCCTCTGTAACTCAGTTTCTCAAGTTTCACAACATTCTTGTAAACCTTTGCATTCTTTCAATCTTATTAATATATTTCCTGTAATTAGGTAAACAAAACTGCACACAATACTCTAAATCGGCCTCACCAATGTCTCATACAACTTCACCATAACATTCCAATTCTTACACTCAATACTTTGATTTATAAAGGCCATTGTACCAAAAGCAGTCTTTATGACCTCATCTACTTTTAGGGAATTATGTATCTGTATTCCCAGATCCCTCTGTTCTGCTGCACTCTTCAGTATCTTACCATTTACCTTGTATATTCTACCCTTGGTTTGTCCTTCCACAGTGCAATACCTCACACTTGTTTGCATTAAACTCCATCTGCCATTTTCAGCCCATTTTTCTAGCTGGTCCAAATCACTCTGCAAGCTTTGAAAACCTTCCTCACTGTCCACTACACCTCCGATCTTTGTATCATCAACAAATTTGCTGATCCAATTTATCACATTATCATTCAGATCATTGATGTAGATGACAAACAACAATGGACCCAGCACTGATGCCTGTGGCACACCACTAGTCACAGGCTTCCACTCAGAAATCAATCCTCCACTGCCACTCTCTGGCTTCTTCCTTTGAGCCAATGTCTAATCCAATTTACTACCTCTCCGTGTATCCCGAACTAACGTCCCATGGGCGACCTTGTCAAAGGCCTTACTGAAGTCCATGTAGACAACATCCAGTGTCTTCCCTTCATCCACTTTCCTGGTAATCTCCTCAAAAAACCCTAAAAGACTGGTTGAACATGATCTATTATACAAAAAGCCCCCCATGTTGGTTCTCCCTAATAAGTCCCTATCCATCCAAATATTTATAGATACTATCTGTTAGTACTCCTTCCAATAATTTATCTACTACTGACGTCAAACTTACCTGCCTATAATTTCTCAGATTACTTTTTGAGCCTTTTTTAAACAATGGGACAACATGAGCTATCCTCCAATCATCCAGCATCTCCCCCGTGGAAATGACATTTTAAATATATCTGTCAGGGCCCCTGCAATTTCATTAATTTTTTTTGCTTTACTGAGTTCTTTTTTTGTATTAAAAGACATTTCCAAACTCCATGGCTTGGGCCTCCTCCCTCTGCAATTGGATCCTGAACTTCCTAAATCACAGACCATGATCAATAAGAATAGGCAACAATACCTCTTCCATGATCATCCTGAACACCAGTGCCCCACATCGTTGTGTTCTCAGCCCACTACTATACTCCTTATATACCTACGACTGTGTGGCCAAATTCCCCTCAACTTGATTTTCAAGTTTGCTGATGTTACCACCGTAGTGGGTTGGATCTCAAACAATGACTAGACAGAGTGCAGAAATGAGATAGAGAATCTGGTGAACTGATACAGCTACATAATCTGTCCTTCAATGTTAGCAAAACAAAGGGGATTGTCGTTGACTTCAGGAAGCATAGTGGAAAACATGCCCCTGTCTACATCAGTGGGGACGAAGTAGAAATGGTCAAGAGCTTCAGGTTTTTAGGTTCCAGATCACTAACATCCTGTCCTGTCCCCCCCATGCTGACACTTCAGTTAATAAAGCCCACCAATGCCTCTACTTTTCAAAAGACTAAGAAAATTTTGTATGTCAGCTACGACTCTCACCAACTTTACCACCATATGCAGCATAAAAAGCATTCTTTCTGACTGTATCATGCTTGGTATGGCTCTTGCTACAAGACTACAAGAAACTACAAACAGTTGTAAATGAAGCCCAGTCCATCACTCAAACCAGCCTCCCATTAATTGACTCTGTCTATACTTCCTGCAGATTCAGAAAGCAGCCAACATAATCAAGGACCCCATGCACCTTGGACATTCTCCCTTCCATCTTCTTCCTTCAGGAAAAAGATATAGAAATCTGAGGTCACGTACCAACCAACTCAAGAACAGCTTCCTCCCTGCTACCATCAGACTTTTGAATGGACCTACCTCACACTAAGTTAATCTTTCTCTACTTCCTAGCTATGATTGTAACACTACATTCTGCCCTCTCTCCTGTCCTTCTCAATGAACGGTATGCTTTGTCTGTACAATGCAGAAGAAACAATAATTTTCATTGTGTACTAATACATGTGACAGTAATAAATCACATCAAAATCTGCAGCACTGAGGGATTTGGGGATCCTCATGTATAAATCATAAAGAGCAAGCATGCAGAATCAGCAGGTAATGAGAAGGCAAATGGAACTTATTTTAAAGAGTATGGAATATAAAAATAGGGAAGTCATACTAAAAATATACAATGCACTAGTTAGATCACGCCTGGGATACGGTGAACAGTTTTGGTCCTCTTATCTAAGGAAGATATGCTGACATTGGAGGTAGTCAGAGAAGGTTCACTAGGTTGATCCCAGGTATGAAAGGATGTTCTTATGAGGAAGGGTTGAGTAGGTTGGGCCTGTACTTATTTAGAAGAATGCGAGGCAACCTTATTGACAAATACATGGTTCTCAGAGGCATTGACAAGGTAGATGCTGAGAGGTTGTTTCCCCTTGTGGGAGAGTCTAGAAATATAGGTAAGAGGTTGCCTATTAAGACAGAGATAAGATAGAGTTGCTTCTCTCAGAGAGAGGTGAATCTGTAGAATTCTTTACCGCAGAGGGCTGTAGGGGCTGGATCATTAAGTGTGCTCAAGACTGAGATAAGACAGGATTTTTGATCAGTAAGGGAATCAAGGGTTATCAGAAATAAGGTGGGAAAGTGGAATTGAGGATTATCATATTAGTTCAATCATGATCTCATTGAATTGCAGAACGGACTTGATGGGCCAAATGGCCTACTTCCTCCCCATGTTAGAATTTGGTGGGGCAGTCGTTAATCGATGCCCTATATTTCAGTCTGTAAGCATGGTAAAGTGACTGAGGAAGCATAAAATTTGATGTATGTGTCCTTGCGCTAAGGTTTGCTCGCCCGCTGTTGAGGAAAGATCCATATAACATAGCAACATGTAAGTACATACTGGATGGGCAAGCAGCCTGAGTTTTCAGCTCGAATTAGCCAATTAGTTGAATGATACCTCCAGCTCTGAGGGCAGCATGTTACCCCTGTGGCCAGAGACATTGTGTTGTCTGACTCCAGAAACATTAAGACCTTCTTAAGCAGCCGTTGAATTGATTAAAGCTGACTTTCTGAATGGCTAAAGGAATGCTTCCTGCCTGGCAAAGAGAAGTGACCAATAGATACAAACGACAAGGATTTGAAATGGAGGGATAAATGTTTTTTTTTGTTCTTTTGCATTATAATGTTTATCACGCTGCTAACTACATTAACACAAGAACGTAAGAACTAGGATTAGGAGTAGGCCATCTGGTCGCTCGAGCCTGCTCTGATATTCAATAAGATCATGGCTGATCTTTTCGTGGACTCAGGCCCACTTCCCCGCAAGCTCACCATAACCTTAATTCCTTTACTGTTCAAAAATTTATCTATCCTTACCTTATCTTATTCTTGCATTGTCAAATGAGATTTCCCCACTCCTGCCCTGTTGGTTCATTGTTCATGTGAATTTCCAGAACAGCTGGCAATGTGATCCATCATGCAGATCTGTAACATTGGAATTTAAGATTGTGCAGTTGAAAGGCTGAAGATTTTGTTGAATGTTATGAGTTGAACAATCCTCTGAAGTGGGTGTGGAGATAAATTTATGATTTATCAACGAAGGATAGAGAGTAAGGATTCCAAGGCATATGATTATGCAATGGGTGGTTCAGAATCTGAAGAATATCTTGAATTGGGATTTGATTTTAATTGTATGCCAGTTAAGACACCACCAGTACCTCAGTAATTTTTTATTTCTCAGAAGACTAAGGAAATTTGGCATGTCAGCTACGACTCCCACCAACTTTTACAGATGCATCATAGAAACCATTCTTTCTGGTTGCATTATTGCTTGGTATGGTTCCTGCTCTGTCTGACACTGCAAGGAACTACAAAAGGTCATGAATGTAGCCCAACCCATCATGCAAACCAGCTTCCCATCCATTGACTCTGTCTACATTTTCTGCTGCCTCGGCAAAGCAACCAACATAATTAAGGACCCCACGCACTCCGGACATTCTCTCTTCCGCCTTCTTCCATCGGGAAAAAGATACAAAAGTCTGAGGTCATGTACCAAATGACTCAAGAACAGCTTCTTCCCTGCTGCCGTCAGATTTTTGAATGGACTTACCTTGCATTAAGTTGATCTTTCTCTACACCCTAGGTATGACTATAACACTACATTCTACACTCTCTCATTTCCTTCTCAATGAATGTTATATTTTACCTGTTTAGCACGCAAGAAACAATACTTTTCGCTGTAGGTTAACACACGTGACAATAATAAATCAAAATCAAATCAAATTTGAATTTGGAACATCATGGAATTTTATTGTACAGAACTGGAAGAAGACATTCAGCTCACCTGCTCTAATTTCATGTTGCTTGCTACTCAAACTCTTTTCTTTCCTTTTCCCCTTTTCCACCTTTCTACTTTCCTCTATCCCTTCTCTCTATCTCGGCTGCAATTATATATATGAGAAATTGAAATGGCATTGGCACAAGGCCCCCGATCACACAAGTGACATTCTTTTATTCGTTCATGGGACATGGGCATTGCTGGCTGGGCCAGCATTTATTGCCCATCCCTGAGGGCAATTAAGAGTCAACCACATTGCTGTGGGTCTGGAGTCACATATAGGCTGATCTGGTAAGAATGGCAGATTTCCTTCTCTAAAGGACATTAGTGAACCAAATGGGTTTATATGACGATATTCACTGGCTTCACGGTCATCATTTGACTTTTAATTCCATATTTTTGTTGAATTCAAATTTCACCATCTGCTGTGGTGGGATTTGAATTCATGTCCTCAGAGCATTACCCTTGATCTTTGGATTACTAGTCCAGCGATAATACCACTACACCACTGCAAATAAATATAAATAATTTAAATATACAATTCAGTATGACCTTTGCTATTCTTCAAGAATCTATTAATATACTTTAGAATTTTCCCTGTTTGAAGAAACATCATTTTAAAGTATGGAACTAGATAAAGTCTTGGTATGTTTGTGTTGTCATTCCTTGTGAGGTAGATTGTGAATTGGCTTGGTTGACTTGCTGACCAGCAGCTGTTTTATATTTTAAAGGTTTTTTTTTAAAGCATCAGAATCCCTCAGAACATCAGCTTTTAACTGTTCTTCCTTGAGATTTGAGTCACTTGTGGCAGCAGCAATACTAAACACCAGGGATTAAAAACTGAGTCATGCTGTAGATCATCTGCAGTAGTCTGTGTGCATTATGCTCCAATGAAAATGTAAAAATTTCCAGAACTGGCCTTGTTCCTTCTAGTGAAGGATTGATTTTATGTTGTCAAGGGCTCAGTGTCGTGGTGAATTTTAATTGTGTTTGGTGTAGGGGAGTATTCTACCTGCACCTTACATTCTGATAATTGCCTCAATCATGGGTTCGGTGTGCCTGGATCTTTGGAATAACATCTAAGATTGTTTATTAATTCATTATTAAATTTTTTCTCAATCTGCTCTCCAGAGAGAGGAAATCTAATGAAAAGTGTTTGTTGTGCACAAGTAAATCACTGTATCTGTTCTTCCTTCTGATAAAATTGTGCAATAATCTTGCTGTTGCTCCTTTTACGCAATTACTTAACCCTCTTCTACAATTGTTCTTGCTAATATATGTTTCTATGGTTTCAGGCCTACATACATCCCCAGTATTAGAAATTGGCTGTTTAAGACTAAGATGAGAATTTTCTTCTTTCAAAGGATTGTAAACCTTTTAAATTATGTGTCCCAAAGAGTTGTGGATGTTTTGTCCTTGAATATAGTCAAGAATCAGAGAATTATATATTTTTGGGTACAAAAGGAGTTAATGGATTTTTAAATAATGTGGAAAGATGTAGTTGAGGTGGAGGATCAACCATGATCTTACTGAATGATGGAACAGATACGAGGGGCTGAATGGCCTATCACTGATTCTGTTTCTTATATTCTTACAGTAATACTTTTCAAAAGTGGTTATCATTTATCTTTGGCACAGCTAATGACCAGATTTTTAAAAATTCATTTGTGGGACATAGGCGTCTCTGGCTGGTCAGCATTTATTGCCTATCCTTAGTTGAGAGTCAATTACATTGTTGTAGCTGTGGAGTCACATGTAGGCCAGACCAGGTAATATCCCTAAAGGACATTACATAAAAACATAGAACAGTACAATATAGTACAGGCCCTTCGGCCCTTGATGTTGTGCTGAGCTATGTCTGAACCCAAGATCAAGCTATCCCACTCCCTATCATTCTGGTGTGTTCCATGTGCCTATCCAATAACCGCTTGAAAGTTCCTAAAGTGCCCAATTCCACTATCACAGCAGGTAGTGCAATCCACACTCCAACCGCTCTCTTACTAAAGAATCTCAGTAAGAGGTCTGACAACACCAATTTTAAATCCAACCGATTTATTTGATAGTAAACTTGCTAGCTTTTAGCTTCTAGCAAGTTTACTATCAAATAAATCGGTTGGATTTAAAATTGGTGTTGTCAGACCTCTTACTGAGCTTACCCCAGCCCAATGCTGGCATCTCTACATCATAAAGAATCGCAGACATCCTTCCTATATCTCCTCTATGAATCTTATAGTTATGCCACCTACTAACAGCCACATCCACCCAAGGAAATAGTCTCTGAATATCCACTCTATTTATCCCCCTCAGCATCTTATAAACTTCTATGAAGTCATCTCTCATCTTTCTCTGCTCTAAAGAGAAAAGCCCCAGCTCCTTCAACCTTTTCTCATAAGATCCAACCTCCAAATTAGGCAGCATCCTGGTAAATCTCTTCTGCACTCCCTCCAATGCTTGCACATCCTTCTTATAACGAGGTGACTAGAACTGCACACAATATTCCAAATGTGGTCTCACCAAGGTCCTGTATAGTTGCAGTATAATCCCATGACTCTTAAACTCAAACCCCCTGTTAATAAACGGCAACATACTATGAGCCTTTTTTCACGGGTCTATCCACTTGAATGGCAACCTTCAGAGATCTGTGGATATGAATCCCAAGATCTCTCTGTTTCTCCACATTCCTCAGAACTCTACCATTGACCCTGTAATCCGCATTCAAATTTGTCCTACCAAAATGTATCTCCTCGCACTAATCAGGGTTAAAACTTCATCTGCCACTTTTCGGCGCAGCTCTGCATCCTATCAATGTCTCTTCGCAGCCTACAAGAGTCCTCCACCTCATCCACTATTTCACCAATCTTGGTGTCATCAGCAAATTTACTAACCCACCTTCAGCTCTCTCTTCCAAGTCATTGATAAAAATCACAAGTAGATGAGGAGCCAGCACTGATCCCTGTGATACACTGCTGGTAACTGGCCTCCAGTCTGAAAAGTTTCCTTCCACCACCACCCTTTGTCTCCTATGAGATAGCCAGTTACTTGTCCAATTGGCCAAATTTTCTTTTACCCCACACTTCCTTAATTTTCATGAGCCTACAATGGGGAACCTTATCAAATGCTTTACTAAAATGCATGTATATGACATCAACTGCACTACCTTCGTCTACATATTTAGTTACCTATTAGTGAACAAATTGCAGGAGTGAGGCCATAATAACTGAACCAGATTGACTGTCCAATCATGAAACATTCCCTTGAAGGTTCATTGGGTAATGATGAAGAGCGCTGGCCTCCACTTCCTTACCCAATCTTGACATTGGTTGCTGTCCTGGAGTTGTGAACTGAAGACCTTTTGAAATATATCTTTCTTTTATTCCTTATCCAAGTCACACTGGGCTAATAAACTTTTGCTGTTGATAGGAAGGATTTTAGATGTTTCAGTGTTTGCCAGTACAACTCTAGCCAAATCATGAACAAATGCACTATTGCTAGTTCATAGAAATAGAAAGAGGCCAGTCAGCCCCATCAACCTGTTCTGCCATTCTGTTAGAATTAGCCTGATCTGTAGCTTAACTTCATCCACCACTTTGATTCTGTTGCCCTAATTTACCACCCTCAGTTTTTAAATTTTCAATTAGCTATATCCTTAGTACTTTTTTGAGGTTGTGTTCCTAACAAGCAGCATTCCATAAGGTTCAGTGCTGGGGTCTCCATTGTTTGTAATATATATAAATGATTTGGATGGAAGTGTGAACGGTCTGATTAGTAAATTTGTAGATGATACAAAAATTGGGGGAGTCACAGATAATGAAGAGGATTGTCATAGGATGCAGCAGGATATAAATTGACTGGAAATCGGAGCCAAAAGATGGCAGGTGAAATTTAACCTGGACAAATGTGAGGTGATGCGATTTGGAAGGTCTACTGCAGAAGGAAAGTTAACAGTAAATGGTAGAGCCCTTAAAAATATTAACATTCAGTGGGATATAGGTATGCAGACGCATAGTTCCCTGAAGGTGGCAACTGAGGTGGACAAGATGGTCAAGAAGATGAATGGCATGCTGGCCTTCATCGGTCGATGCATTGAATATAGGAATTGGAAAATTATGTTGTAGCTGTACAAGACTTTGGCTAGGCCACGTTTGGTGTACAATTCTGGTTAGCACACTACTGGAAGGTTGGTGACACATTGAAAAGGTTGGTGAAGAGATTTACCAGAGTATTGCCTGGTTTGGAGTATATGGGCTACGAAGAAAGATTGATCAAACTTGGATTGTTTTCATTGGAACATCAGAGGATGAGGGGTGGACCTGATAGAAGTTCAGAAGATAGTGACAAGCTTGGATAGAGTGGATATTCAGAGTCTTTTTCCCAGGGTCAAGGGCCAATTATTCAGAGGAAAAGATTGAAAATGAAAGGGGGAAAGTTTAAAAGAGATGGCAAGTTTTTCACACAGAGGGTGGTGAATGCCTGGAATCCACTGCCGGAGGAGGTAGTGGAAGTAGATTCTATAACCATGTTCAAGAGGCATCTACATTGATACATGAATAAGCAGGGAATAGAGGGCTATGGACCATGTAAAAGCAAGAAAATATTGGATAAGAGAGGCACCTGTGTCAATACAGATTTGGTGGGCCGAAAGACGAGTAGAGTGACAAATATCTATAGAACAAGCGAGGCTGACTGGATGATTATGATGGATTACAGTCATTCTCATCAGTAATAATACTCACTGGGCCATGCTGGTCATGATCCAGAAAGACCCACTAAAAGATCCTGTGCAGTACTGTTCTTTGTTCTATTTCCATGACTCTTTCTGAATGAACATGTGCTTCCTGTCATCACACTGAACTGCTGAACTTTAATTTTAAGGTCATGTCCCCTTCTTCTGGATTCCCCCTCCACTGCTCTACATTCAAAAAGAGGAAATAGTTTCTCTCTTGCTATCCTATCAATTCTTTCAATCATAAAGAATGCAATTAGATCATCCCTTTTCAACTTCTCATAATTTTAACTCTTTTCGATCCAACTTCATTTCAGAAAATCTATAATGCAACCCCTTGAAGTCCAATATATCCTTCTGAAGGTATAGTGCCCAAATTGAATGATTAGAACAGCCCAGCCCTGTAAATTGTATTGAATCTCGAGTGGTATCTGTAATAACATTTTGGATATTTCCTTTCTCTTTCTCCAGGCAAGGTACCTGAAGTGTTTTTCACACCATAGGATGCAAAAAGCTCCGTGTGTGTGGGAGACTCTTACAAATATTGCCTTTCTTGTGACTTTGTCTCAGCAAGTGTCAGCTGCTATCACCAAGACTGTGTATTTTTTAAATCAGTATGTCTCAACAGAAATAATGTGTGAGGGAGATGACAAGTACAGAAGTCCGATGAAACCATTGGAAATTTGTTGTTATGATTTGCTTGAATGGTCTTGCGGTTCTGGGAAACGCATGTTAGTGGTGTCTTTTTGTTCATTGACCCTTTTAATACTATGGCGAGTAGAGTGACAAATATCTATAGAACAAGCGAGGCTGACTGGATGATTATGATGGATTACAGTCATTCTCATCAGTAATAATACTCACTGGGCCATGCTGGTCATGATCCAGAAAGACATGTAGCACCTTAGGTTACCCGAGTGCCCCATTGTATTTTAATGTCAATAGATTGCTTCTGTTCTATAGACAAAAACAGCCAGATCCTGTAAACAGCAAGTGAATCATCTCATCGAATTTTTTTCAACTGAGGAAAATCAAATATATTTATTTTTACAACATCAGAATATTGATTGAAGCAGGTTTGTTAAATCTCCAGTGCTTGCACTAAGATTTTATAATGTATATACAAACGTGGGGCACAAATTTACCATCATGTCAACATGGCATTGATTTAGAAACCACACAAAGTTTCAATCCAGCATCTCAGAATCCAGGCCATATTGCCACCTTAAGTAGAGCTATAGGAATTGATAGCTAGGTGTTTACAGGATGGTTTTACTGATATTCTTAAACTAGAACTTTCAGATCATCAAATCTCGGCAGTGCAGAAAGAGCCATTCAGCCCATCGATTCTGCACCAACTTTCTGACACAGCATCCCACACGGACCCTATCCCTGTATCCCCATGTATTTGGCCTGCTAATCCCCCTCACCTGCACATCTTGGGATATTTAAGGGGCAACTTAGTATGCCCAAACACATAATCTGCACAACTTTGGAGTGTGGAAGGAAACTGGAGCACTTGGTGGAAACACACGCAGAAACAGGGAGAACGTACAAATTCCACACAAACAATGAATCAAGTAAGGAATCGGACTCAGGACCCTGGTGCCGTGAGGCAGCAGTGATTACCATTGTGCCACATTGCAACCCCAAAATAGTTGGACTATTTTGTGTCTGCATATGTGTCATGTCTCCAATAAAAAATTATATTCCTAACTTTCAAGATACAGATTTCACTCAGTATGGACTTCTGAAAATTTACTTTCAGAAGTGGCCAAGTACTGCCCAAGATGGTTGCCAGGATCAGGTAACTGCTGTTTGTAATTTCTGCGCAAAGATTTATATCTTGTCTGAATCTGCTTCTGGGAAGCTCTCAATAAGAAATGAGTTTCCCAGGTGAAAATTGACCATCCTTACAAAGTCAGTGGATAAGATTTAACAGACAAATGGCTGTCTGACTTGTCAATCTTTTTGACTAAACAAATAAACAAAATCAAATTAACTGAGGGACAAATTAAAAAGGCAACCCCCAAAAAGAAGAGAACTGCCCAAAACTAAAAACAAATCAGAAAGTAAACTTAAAACATCGAACCAAAATGTAGTTAAAGTCCATAATGCACCCCAGCACCTACGAGGCCCCACAAGCATGGAAGCCCTCAACAGTGCACTCAGACTCCATGTGCTCTCTCTCCAGAGACACCCACAAATGCAACCATGGTAGACGGGCAGGTAGTTGGGTCGGACAACGCCTCTAGTCGCTCACTGCCTGGACCTATTTATAGCAAGTTTGGCCAAACTCAGGATCAGGTTCACGAGGCGATCCTCTGCCTTCCCCACTTCCCTCTACAGTGGGTGGCTATCTGACTTGTCAGAGTTATGAGGCTGGAAATCCTGCAATGAGTTAATTGTGGATGTTATGATGATAAATCACAGAGTCATCGAGGATTACAGCATAGAAACAGGTCCTTCGGCCCAGCTTGACCATGACATCTGTTTTGTAATTATTAAGTTAGTCCCAATTGCCCACATTTAGCCTATGTCCCTCTCTACCTATCTTAGTCATGTAACTATCTAAATGCTTTTTAAAAGACAAAATTGTACGCACCTCCGCTACTATCTCTGGCAGCTTGTTCCAGTTGGTGTTGCTAAATTCTTACTGAGCTTGTTCCAGACACTCGCCATCCTCTGTGTGAAAAAAAATTGCCCCTCTGGACTCTTTTGTATCTCCCCCCTCTCACTTTAAACCTATGCTTTCTCGTTTTAATCTCCCCTACCTTTGGAAAAAGATATTGATTATTTGATTTATGCCCCTCATTATCTGATAAACCTCTACAAGATATTCCCTCAGCCTTCTATGCTCCAGAGAAAAAAATCCCACTCTATCCAGCCTCTCCTTATAGCTTAAACCATGAAGTCCTGATAGCATCCTAGTAAATCTTTTCTGCACTCTTTCTAGTTTAATAATATCCTTTTAAAATAGGGTGACCAGAACTATACACAGTATTCCAGGTGTGGCCTTACTAATGTCTTGTGTAACTTCAGCAAGACATCCCAAATCCTGTTTGAGAGCAAATTAATGCAAATGCTGGAATCTGAAACCAAAAAAGAAAATGATGGAAAATCTCAGCAGATCTGGCAACACCTGTAAGGAGAGAAAAGAGCTGATATTTTGAATCAAAACTTTACCCTTTAGAATGTTACACTCCACCTTCTTGGTTTATTGAGTATCAGTTGCTCCTTCCCATTGTGCATCAATCACCCTGGCTTCAGCCTATTACATGGACAATGAGAGACACTGAAACTTGTCATCACAAGAATGGAACTGGCTGGATGGGAGTCAAGACCTTGTTACTTTACAAGACAACCCAGCAAGGCAGTGTGAAACCAACAAGAGGAACAATCCCTCCAGCCAGGGAAGTAGAATAAAACCAAAATACATTAGATGTTGGAATCTGATACAAAAAGGTGAAAATGCTGGAAAAATACAGTAAATTTGGCAGCATCTGCAGAGAGAAAAAAAGAGTTAATGTTTTGAGTTTGTATGACTTTTTTGGAACTAAAAGAAGAACAGAAAAACAGAACCCTGCCTGTAGACCAGTCAACCCCCAGGCAGTGCAAGGGAAATAATTCATTTCCTCTTGCAAGACTTTGCATGTACAGAATGTTGCAGGTACCTGACTATAACCTTTTCTGGAAATCCAGAGTAACAACTCCTACTCATCTCCAAAGAATGAAAGAAGTAAACCGATTCAGAAACACAACAACAGCTTCCCAAAGTAATGTTGCCTCTAGAATCCATCTTTACTTGTGTGTACATGGGGGAGTAGTGTCTCTTGTTGCGTCTACATTTTGAGATGTGAATAAACTATTCTTTCTTGTAACTGACTTGCCGGAAAGCCTGCATTATGTTTACTACCGAAAATCACAACACTCAATATGTTCAACCATTTCCTCTGAAAACATAGCAGGCAAAGGAGAAATGAGGAGAAAGGGGAAAAGTTATTCCACTATCTCTCCCCATCCATAACAATATGCTCAACGTTACTGAGTTTTGATGGAGACAATAACAATCAGCGAAATACTGGCTGCTGCGTGCAAGACTATATTAATGTCCTTGACTTGCTGATCAGTTAGTTTAACAAATAACATGTAGCAGAATGGTGGTGGTTTATTGATTAAATTACATTTAATGGAAGTCCAATGTATTCCTTATTTAAGCTATGGATCTTTTGAGCAGGCTATTTGTGGCAAGGTTTTGTTACACGGCGACACAATGTGCCTACATATTGGATTCATTGGACTCAATGGATGTGAGTGCTATTTTCATGGTGGAACAGAGGAACAGAGAGAAGTGTTGTGTATGGCAACACTAGTACTAGATGTACTAGAATTAGAGTAGCCCAGGGAAAATATTGGTGTTTCTGTCAGGTCATTTAGATTCATGCCCCAGTTCTAGTGTAGATCCTTTGCACCGCTATGCTGCACAAAACCTGCAGCATAATTCTATTTCTCTGACCTTATAACAGTGATTGGTGCTTAGAGCACTATTGACAAAAGTGGCCTTGTACTGTCACTTTGTGCAGTTGCCATTCAGGAGGGATTATTTATTATAAAATTAAATTGCTGCTTATTAAATTGTTTTGTTTCTTCCTGCTTTTATACTTATAATGATTGAAAAGAACTGTCCATCCGACAAACTCTCCATTCATTTGTCCTTTGCAAAACCATCCTCAGCTGCTTCGTCAATTACTTTCCCATTTTTGACCTTCTGATGGTGGGATGTTTACTGACAATTGCACAATGTTCAGAAACATACGTGACTCCTCAGATACTGAAAAGCCCATGTCCAAATGCAGTAAGACCAAGACAACATCCAGCTTGGGTTGGCAAGTGGCAAGTAACATTTGTGCCACCCCAGTGCAAGGCATATCCAACAAGAAAGAATCTAACCATCGTCCGTTGACATTTATTGGTGTTACCATTGCTGAATCCCCCAGTATCAACATCTTGGGGATTACCATTGACCAGAACCTGAATTGGATTAGCCATATGAATACTGTGACTACAAGAGCACTAAGAGCTCAATTGACTCCCCAAAGTCTGCCCACTATCTGTAGGACACCAACCAGAAGTGCAATGGGATATTCTCCACTTGCCTGGATGAGTGAGGCTTCACAACACTCAAGAAGCTTGAAACTATCTATGGCAAAGCACACACTGCTTGATTGGCACCCTTTTTGTGAACATTCATTCCCTTCACCATGGACAAACAGCGGCAGCTGTGTGTACCATTTAAGATGCACTGTAGGAACTCACCAAGGCTCCTTGGGCAGCGCCTTCCAAACCCACGACTGCTACCATCTAGAAGGACAAAGGCACGTTATAACACAACCACCACCAGCAAGTTTCTCTCTAAATCACTCACCATCCTGACTTGGAACTATTTGTTTCTTTCCTGTCATTGGATCAAAATCCTGGAAGCCCTGCCCTAACAGCTGTGAGTGTACTTACTATAGTGTTACTATATGGACTAGAGTGGTTCAAGAAAGCAATTCACTGCCACCTTCTCAAGGCAATGAATGCTAACATTTCCAGCAACACACACATCCTGCAAATGAATTGTAAAAAATTCACCCAAGATTAGTGTTCAGGGCACAGCTGATGATAAATGCTCAGCTGTTCAAATCTCAGAAGGGAAACTTGAAACAACTGCCCTCACATTTATGCTTGCAATTTGTATAGTATGAGGTTTAGAAATCCTGAAATGATACCCCCAATGACTTACGCTGATTTTATAGGAAAATAAATGGTTATTAAGAAATAAGAAAGCAATTAACTAAAATAGAAGGACAGTTAAATAAGACACTGTTTCACACAGTACCAATACTTTAAACAGTTTCAAACAACCTTAATTTAACTACCTTCAGCGCTAACCTTCCCAATCTCTTCAGCAACACCTTATTGATTTTAAGATCTGTAAAAGTCCATTAACATTTACACACAGTGCCTTTAAAACCCTTGAGGTTTCGCAGCAGTTGGCTTTTCTGCTCTGACTTTGTTCATATTGCTTGCTCAGAGTTTGATCATAGATATTTCTGCTGCAATCAAAAATGGCTCCCTTCATAAGTTTTAGTATCTCCTTAAATGCATTTTTTCCTTTTGATCTTTACATTGTCTCACCCAATTTCTTTAGAACTGCTCTGTCCTAGAGCTGATTAACTTCATCTTGCTATTTTAATTTCTAAAATAAAAAAAATCCTTTTATCCATACTTTCTTTTACATTCTGCATATTTATCCAATGAATTACAACAACCTATTCAAATCTATTCCTGTCCTATAAACATCCTTACAAATTACCTTGGGTAAACAGATGATTGCAGTATTACTAAACTCATTAACATAGTTTTCATTTCACAGTCACTCTGCAAGACTTCTTGAGAAGATGAGCGGGCATGGGATCCAAAGGGCTTTGGCCTTGTGAATCTGGAACTGGCTTGCCCTGCAGAAGGCAGAGAGTGGTTGTGGGTGCGTCTTTTTCTGCATGGAGATCGGTCACCAGTGGAGTGCCCCAGAGATCTGTTCTAGGACCTTTGCTGTTTGTTATTTTCATAAATGATCTGGATGAGGAAGGGGAAGGATGATTAGTAAGTTCGCCGATGACATGAAGGTTGGTGCTGTTATGGATAGTTTGGAGGGATGTCAGAAGTTGCAGCAAGACATAGATAGGATGCAAGAATGGGCGGAGAAGTGGCAGATGGGTTTCAACGCAGATAAATGTGTAGTGGTCCATTTTGGCAGGACCAATGGAATGAAAGGATACAATATCAAGGGTAGGAGTCTTAGCAGCGTTGAGGAGCAGAAGGATCTTGGGGTCTGAGTCCATAGGACTCTTAAATCGGCCTCGCAGGTGGAGGAAGTGGTCAAGAAGGCGTATGGTGTACTGGCCTTCATTAATCAAGGAATAGAGTTTAGGAGTCAGGAGGTAATGATGCAGCTCTATAAGACCCTTGTCAGACCCCACTTGGAGTACTGTGTGCCGTTCTGGTTGCCTCACTATAAGAAGGATGTGGAAGCTATTGAGAGGGTGCAGAGGAGATTTACAAGGATTTTTCCTGGATTGGGAGGCATGTCTTATGAAGGTAGGTTGAGGGAGCTAGGTCTCTTCTCCCTGGAAAGACAAAGACTGAGAGGCGATCTGATAGAGGTTTATAAAATGTTGAGAGGAATAGATAAGGTGGATTCTTGGAGGCTATTTCCCTGAGCTGAAATGGTCGCTACGAAAGGACAAAGGTTTAAGGTGCTGGGCAGCAAGTACAGAGAAGATGTTAGGGGTAAGTGTTTCACTCAGAGTGAATGGAATCAGCTGCCGTCAGTGGTGTGGAGACAAACTCACTGAGGTCTTTTAAAAGACTTCTGGATGAGTACATGGAATTAAATGGGATTGAGGATTATACATAGTTCTATGGCCTAATAGGTATGGATATGATCGGCGCAACTTGTGCTCCGAAGGACCTGTTTGTGCTGTAGTGTTCTATGTTCTACGTCCCTTTGCTTTAATTACCACTCACATATTCCAACAGTTTAAAAAGATGACCAGAATATTATCAATAGAAAAGTATTCCAATTTCTTGGAAAATTTGACATGTATTCTTGACACTAAAGAGAAGCCTATTGTCTGTCTTATTGATTATTGGATGGACACTTGACCTGCAAAGTTGCAAGGATAGAGTGGAAGAATGGGACTGGCTGAACTGCTCTATAGAGAGCCAGCCTGGACTTGATGGACCAAATGGCCACCTCCTGCACTATAATAACTCTGACTAGAAATGAAGACAGTTCTTTTACTGTTCCACTTAGTAGCAGCATTGTTGGTTGTGACTATCATCATGCATTGAACTGAATGCATCATTTATACACCACTTGGTGCCATATAATTTTGCAATGGGACTCACAAATACATCTTTAAACTGCCTTATATTTATCTCAGTGCTGTTCAAAATCAGGACAACAATCAGATTACAAGCACATCATTGCATCAATGCACTAACTTTCCATTTTGTATTTAACATTCACAATATGAACTACTGCTGTAAAGGGCTCAAAGGCTTGATTATGGCTGGACAATCTGTCAAATTAGGGATGTTTGTTAATAATTGTTTCCATTGTTTTCTTTTATTTATTCTTAATAACTAGCAGGCACCTGATGTTCTAAAGCATCCTGTTATAGTGAACCCATGCACAATGCAGAAATAATTGTGATGGGCGCTCTGTGAAGGATGGCAGTGATGCCAATCTCTCACCCCAGTACAATTAAATTTTCGCAAACTATATCAGCTATACTCCTCCTCTGTCTATCTTTCCCTCTGCGTAATGCAGGAGCTCAGAGTTCACCCTTGTCATAAATAACTGTGCCAAGGTAAAAATAATTAACTGTACTTGTTGCTTTTCATTAAAATGCCAGGGAGAGAGAGACTGCAGTAATATGGTAATAAGGTAAACAGTCAAAAATACATCCTTCTGCTGCCTGTGCAAAGGAGTTGGACAATTAGAAATTTCATTGGACTCAAAATCACTAGAAATAATAGGATACCTGTTTTAACAGTTTAACTCACACACCTATGCGGTTTTCAACGTATGTTTCTGAATGTTTTTATCAAAATTCAGGCAAAGTAACTCCTTGTCTCCAGACAGTGCTTCCATTCACCTCACTCAGCTACCCACCTAAGGCTTTGTGTTTTGCTAATAGATGTCTCATCCTTTTATTTCCTCCATGCCTGCTGTGTAAGGATGTCAGCCCATTGGAACTAAGCCAGATACATGAATTGCAAATAGATACAAAAACGCTCTCTTATTTACATACTCATTTATTTCGCTAAATTCTCCCAGGTTTTTAATCATTTAATCTGTCATAAAATAATTCTATACACACATTACACCTCAGCTGGGTTGGGACGTGCAGCTGATCTACTTGTAAGCTTCTCACAGTCTGTGTCCAATTATTTTAATCTTGGCTGAGGTGATAGTAGGAGTGCCGCAGGGGAGCATAGTGTCCTTGGATCGGGAAAAGGAAGAGGTTAGCCAGGCTTGCTGCTGTCCATCACTGTCTCGTGTGGAGTTGCCAACTCTGGATATATTCTTGACATGATCTGCTGCTTCCAATCATTCAGCTCCCACCTCCTGCTATTTGTCGCCGAACGTGTTCATCTTCATGATGTCTGCATGCCCATGTGATTGGAAAGCAAGCAGATAGTTCTGACTGAATGGACTTTGACAGTCACACTTCCCCCATCATCCTACTACTAATATCTTTAGAACTATTAAACAAAAATGTTTCTTTTTTAATGCTCCAATGACCTTTCGTTGGATGTTGCTCAATTATATTCCAAAGATTAATCTTCAGTTTATGGATGATCCTGAAGTGTTGGCAGCACAGATACTCCTCTCAATGTTCATGTGCATTAGTAGCAGATGAAAAGAGCTCTGTGCTTCTGGGCCTGTTCACTATCAAGTTTCACACACAAAGGATGCCCACTTTGGAAAAATGAATATAAAGAACAGAGAGACTTAGAGGTTCATAGCTCCAGTAGTACAGTTACATGTAGATAAAGCCTTAAAGGCCAACAACATTCCCATGTCTTTGTGTGTTTCCTTCTGATGCTCTGGTTTTCTTCCATAGTCCAAAGATGTGCAGGTTAGGTGGATTGGCCATGCTAAATTAATCCTTAATGTCCAAAGATGTGTGGGTTAGGAGGATTAACCTTGGTAAATGTTTGGAGTTACAGGAATAGGATAGGAGAGTGAGCCTGAGTAAGTTGCTGTTTCAGGGAGTTGGTGGGCTGAATAGCTTCCCTCTGCACAGTAGTGTTCCAAGGTTTCAACATTTAGTGTTTTCATAGTCAAGAACTTGAGGATTGCTGTAAAAAGAGACAGAATTGTTCATCTTGCACTCGTCCGGATACTTCATAAAATTCCAATGTAAGGGACAAATAGCAATTTATACCCTATGGGAAGAAAATGCGATTGGTTGGCAAGTAGACTCTTCTTGGTAGAGCTGTTGCCAAAGGGAATGCACCCGGCTGACAGATACATAACTACCAAGCATTGTTTGAAATTTAAACCAGGCAGTTTGACCTTGATTGGCCAAAACATTGTCCTGATGAGGAACAGGTGCAATAGGCATACCTGTTATTTCTGTCTGCAACCAACAAGCACTACGTATGAATATATTGATCTTCCAGTGCATGCAAATGTGTCCCGATGCAAGTCCAGCTGACAATTTTAAACCAATTGTCAGTGTAACTCTTAGCACACTGAGGATTATTTAGCAAAAGTTGCCCAAACACAGTTGGGCGCTATGTTGTAAGGTTTTGCATGGACAGAGACAGACTTGCAATGAAATGTATTGTGCCTAGGGGCAGGGCCCCAACCAACAGGATCCAATTGTCACCTGAGACAGTCAGAGTTTGAGAGCCCTCAATTTACCTGATAGGTCGAAGAAATACAAATTAGCCAATCAGCAACCAAAACAAAGCAACATTGGGCTCTGATTGGCCGAGATCTCCAAGAGTGATAAAACACTGTAAGGTCATTTAGTGATTTGATGAGAAAACAGCAGTAATAAGAATCTCAAAAAGTATTTCTTAGAACAGCAGTAGCCTAGGTTTTTTAATCAGGATGGAGAGTTCAGTTAGCCAGGCAGACAGTCTGAACCTACAGTGAGGTTGTGAGCTTATCTTTTTTTTTGGGGGGGGGGGAGGTGGCGGTGCAGGGGGGGAGGGGGGGGGGAGGGCATGCAAGCTTTTGAGGGTCAAACGAGGAGGGCAGGCATTAGCTTGGAGTCATTGAGGGGAGGAGCAGGGCAACTCTCAACTCCCACACCAATTCTGAGGAGGGTTGGCAGCGAACTTAAGTAAAAAAAAGGACAAGCCAATTTCTGACTCAGACCAGGGACCAAAAGAGATCAGAGCAGCTTGTGAGTTTGCTTCAGGTAGGAGGGCCAAGGAAGCACTGTGAAAGAACAAGGAGAGTAGCGAGGCGACTGGAGCAGGCCAGCAGCAAGGTTGAGAGGGGTGGTGGCCAATGAAGCGAGGGTGAGGGTGAAGGTGAAGTGAGGCCAAGCAGCAGGTGAAGCAGTCAATGAGTGAATGAGTCAACACATTTCCTGAGGTCGTCATTGAGCCTAGGTGAGGTGTGAGGGCTGAGAAGGTGCCAGCAGTTGTTGAGGGAGCAACAGGATGACACAGCCAGGCCAGCAGCAAGGCTGAGATGAGGGAGCCAGGCAGATGTGAAGGGGGGCAGCCAATGAGTGAGCAAGCATGATTCCTGAGGGTGATGGTGAGCAGAGGTCAAGTGTGAGGACTGAGGAGGTGCTTGTAGTAATAGAGGGGAGCAGCAGAGCAACTCGACTCGACCAGAGTGACTGAGGCGGTCTGTATAATGAACTGATGGAGAAGTGAGGAGGCCAGATATCCGGGCAGGCAGCCAGCGAACCAGCACAGCAGCAAGATCATCAAGTCAAATCGAAGCCCAGGGCTAAAGAGGGCAAAAAAAATCCGGCTCTTTCAGAAAATTCATTTTCAAAATCAAGGAAAACCAGTCAGTATGACTGTTAATATGAAGCAACAGGATGGCAGAATTTTACAACACTTTACACTTGTTTTGCAGCGGGAGAATGCTGTCAATTGCTGATTTTATTCAACTAGCATCCAATTTTGTGCCTATGGTGATTTTACAACATCCTGATTTCTGGCATGGTCAGTCTCTCACCAGAGATGAGCGAGAAGCTGATTAATTTATTTAAATGTTAATTTTGATATGTTTAGCGAGCCTGGTGCTCAATCGTCTAGGTACACTTGCCTTTATGGCCTCACCAGGAGAGGCTGCCTCTGGCCAGGAAGGCACCTGCTTTCCAGAAGCGGGGAACAGTTATGTTGGGCCACCAGTGGAACCAGAGGCCATTGAGGCCACCCAGGAAGACTGAGTGCAAGGTGGGGATGTCCTTTGGTCAATGCCAGCCTGGCACTTGGTCAATGCCAGCCTGGCACTTGGACAGTGCCCAGCAGGCAGTATCAAGGAGCAGGGCCATTGGTGGGCAGTGCGAGATGGCAGAGCCAGTGGGGGCAATGTCAGGGACAGAGCCAATTTGAGTCAGTGCCAGGATGGGGCCAGTAGGGGGTCAGTGCCAGGAGTGGGACCAATGGCAGGGGGAGGGCGGCCAATGGAGGGGGCACACTGCCAACCTGCGAGCAATCGGTGGGGCTTGAATAGGGGTTGCCATCTGTCTGGCTGGCGGGATACAACAGGAGTACCTTGGGTCATGGGTCCCCACAATTGAGGGGTAGGGGAATCCAGTTGAGGCTGCTTGCAGTAGCAGGGATCTGACAGCTCTCTGATAATATGCATGTGCAGTGTCAGAGGTTTACACATGCGCAATACCTTCCTCTACAGACTGTCTGGTGAGTTAAGCCCCACGCACAGCCTCTCTAACTAAAAACTGATTAGCCCATCTTGGTGCAGGCAGAGTTCAAAAGTCACCCAAAAAACAGATCTGGAATTCTCACATTTTCATAAGCTGGACACTTACAACAGAATTTTCTAGCTGCGCTGGTCTAAAAGCTGGAAATTCCTTCCCAACTGTCAATGCCATCTCACATTCTCTGCAACCAGCTCGGTAAAATTCCAGTGGCAAGTGGGATGAGGGAATTCCAGTCTTAGAAAAAAATCACATAAAATTCCACCCTATGAATTTGGCAGCCAAAAGCACAAAAAATTGAAGACAGGGCAAGAGGATGAAAATAGGCAAAAAGTTACTTTTGTCATTTTTCTTTAGAAAGTTTGAAGTATTGAATAGTGCATTAACTGCACATTCAACCACATCCACCAAAGTAAGGGTGAATTATCTGATGGCATCATGTGAAGAAGTTGAACAAGAACAAGGAGAAGTAGACTCTGAAACAGGGAATGGAGTACAAGATATTACTCGAGCCATTCTCCTGCAACTGAAGTGAGGGAAGAAACCTATCCTGAAGATATTGCCTTGTGATCAAAATCCATTCCATTGGGTATGATCGAATATTTCGTAATAAGTAGACCAGACAACATGATAAGTCTCATTTTCTGAGAGTGAAGAGAAATGGCAAAACAGAAGGGAGAAATTGGTCTTTTTTTTTGTAAACCTTTAAGACATTTGACTATTATGTTTGTAAAGTATTCCCTGATCCTAAAGGAAATACACATTCATCACTGGGTACTCAAACTAGAGAAATGCTGAAAGAGATCTTGTTGATCATGAAACTTCCAAAAATAATACTAAGGCTAAGTGTGCATTTGTTCAAAGGTGTAAATCAGTTTGAAAAGAAGCGTTCTCATTGGAGTAAAGTGCTGAGGTATGTCAGTTAAACTGCTGCCTTCCTTAGGAATTCCTTGAAGAGAACATGATGAGTCATCTGTGTCAAATCAAAAAGTAATTTTTTTAGCCTGCCTTGCATATCTCAGTGAATTTGATGAGCTTCTCAAAGAGTATTTGAAAAATTATCAATATTGTTATCAGGGAAAATCAACCTTTTAACACACAAATCTACAATGTCTTCATCATTATAATGACAGAGTGGCTCAGAAACCAATTCACTAATGAAGCAAAAAATGCCAAATACTATTCTGTAATAGTTGATTCAACACCAGAAAAAAGTTCTACAGGCCAATTAACCTTAATTTTAAGCTTTGTAACAGTGAAGTTGTAGAGTGATGTCTTTGTTTTGTCCAGCTACAGTCTCACACTGAGTATCTGGATATAATACTCATTGCAAAATCTGTCGTAGGCAGAGCTCCAATAATGCTGCTAAATGGCAGGAAAATATTCAAGTCTACAAGCAAGGCTGAACATTTGAAGTCCTTGTGCATTATTCATCCCATGTTCCAGTCACTCCTTGAATTTAGTCAGCAATGCAGCAGCTGAATCCTGTGGGGAAACCATACTTGATTTAACTTTGTTCAAAACTTATATGCCTTTTTAAGGTTTCTACTGTTAGAATGTAACCAGTGACAGACTTATATTGGATGTAATGTGACCAATGGGAACATGATGTAAGGGTCAACTAACCTAGTAAAACATGGAACCAATTCCAGAGTGATGTAATAGTCAGCTGACCAACTGATTCACTATAAATAAGGAACTATGTAGAATTGCGGAGAGCCTGGAGTGGCCCAGGGCAAGGCCCCAAGTTTGGAGTAATGATTTATTAAACCCTTTCTTTGATTTATAAGTTGGAGTAAGTTTTGTTATAATTTCATTAGCTGCATTTTGAAGAGTTCCTTCTGAAGAAACATCTTTGCACCAATGAAGTATGTTGCACTTGGAGCAGACACATGCAAAACATGGTCAAAAGAATTTGTGATACCAGGTGGTCTGCTCATGCAGAAGCTATTTTGGCTTTCAATCTGGACTCTGTGATATAAAGAAATACTTATCAGACATAGCCACATCATATTCAGAGAAACCATGTGTGAAAGCTGAACTAAAATCCTGAACAGAGAAGCTTGAATGATACTATATTGCAGTTTTTGCTGCTCTGGGGAACTTTATTTCAAGAATCAGTGCTATCAGCAAACGCTGCAAAATGTTGATACAATTTTTTAGAATGCTACACAATTGTTAGCCTCAGAAATTTTATCAGAGAATTTTGAAATGACTAGATCTTGGGGGAAGGAAAGACACAAACATTAATAAAGAATACAGTCCCTCTGCTGATAAGAAGCATACAAGATGCAGGAAGTTATTTTTTTGATGAAATTAGAGACAAGAGAAAAATCACTTTTAAAACAAAAGAACATTATTGAGACTATCATTGATATTTGTGACACAAAAATGGTGCAATTGCAGAGTAGAAGTGAATCTCTGAAGAAAACTGTTGAACTATTTTCCATGCTTTTTGTCAGAACTTTGGATGAGAATGCAAAGAACTGCTGCGGTAAGAAATTAACTGAATTCTACCAGGAGGACGTACACAGATTGTTTTGTAAATGAAGTGAAACAGTTCTTAAATTCATCAACAATCATGAGCCCTGTGCTTCAAAATTATCTGTTGATTTATGGAAACCTGTATGTGATAATTTTCAGGCAAGCTTTCCAAATATGGAAACCATACTGAAAAAATTTTAACAATACCTACCAGAAATGTGTGAACATTCTTTGTCTGTATTTGAAAGAGTGAAAAACTGATCTGCAAAGTATGATGAGTCAGGAACATTTGACAAGTTCAGCAATACCAATGATTGAAAATGCATCCTTACACGACATTACCTGTGATGTTGTCATTGATGATTTTGTGAAGAAGAAGTGCAGAAGGTAAGCTATCGAAATTGCCATGGATTCAAACAACTAGTGAAGCAAGAAAATATCAGAAAATATGTCACTCCTCCATATTCTCTTGTTTAAATTCTGCATTGAGACCTGTTCTAGGGGAGGTGGGACCTGCACAAGTCAGCCTGTTTCCACCTCAGTGGAAGTGAGGTGGACAATGATATTATGATTCCAGCCTCATAGATTATAACTTTTATTGTTTTATTTAGAGATGTGGTTGAATACGTCACAGGATTATGCATTAACTTTCAATAAAAGGATGGAACATATATTAAGCAAGAATGGATTAACTATAATACACTACTTCTTCACTCCTTTACAGATATATCTAACTTATACTCTAATGTTCTCAGTAAGTACACAGTTCATGTAAACCAATAGACAAACTATGGTGAGATAATGCCACACTCTGAAATCAAGTGACAGGTGCCACCCAATACCGCGTTGGTGGATTTCTCATCAAATCTGTACCTCCCCCCACGCAAAATTCTTGTTACACTGAGTGTCAGCTGGTCTCACTGGCACTCTGGTTTTCACATGAGTGTTTCCAAACTCCACTCTTGCTGTGAAATCTTCTCTCACATGACACTTTCTCTCAGATGTCTTCACCAAGGATCCACTTCCAGGATTTCAATCTCTCCTTTCAGCATTCTTTTGCCCTGGATCTCCATTCAAGCTTCTACACAATCTCAGATACCCAGTCATGCCAACAGAACACCACTTCTTTACAGAGTAAATTAAGATGTCACCAACTTAGGATTACTTCAGATGTCTGGCATTCTGTTCTCAAGTTCTGCATCTTGCAACTTGTTTTTAATTGAGAGCCACTCTCTGCCAGTTATCTTCAGTGATTAGCACCTTGTTCAGATTCCAGATCTTTATCCCTTTGACTTCAGTCTTCCTGGGACTTTCTATTCTTTAGCTTTTGAGACTTGCTGTCTGCCGCATACTTTATTCTTTTATTATACTGATACCTTCTGTGAAAAACTTTTTGCTTCCCAGCTAGCTTGTTCCAGATTGATTCTAACTGCTTCTGTTTTCTCAGTATGAGGCTCTGGTTGTGAAGTAACAGCTTATTTTTTAAAAGCCTGTAATTGCTTTCATGTCATAAGCTCTGATTACAATGCAGGAAAAGTTTAAAGTGAAAGTAAAAGCCATAGACTTACAACTGTGTTTAACATGAAGCTGAACTAAAGTTTTAATCCTTTCTTAGCACACAAATCCAGAAACGCAAATCAAGCTTAAATTTATGCCTTATTACAAATAGATATCGTTTAAATTATCTCCATTTCTGAACAATATCCTTACTGGGAGGTTTACTAATGCTGTTGGGAAGGATTTAAATTAGTTTGGCAAAGGCTGGGAACCTCAGGGTGGACTCAGATGGGAGAAAAGTCAGAAATGGTAATGGAAGGTAGACAATCAATGAGTGAGTGTAAAAAGCAGAGGAAACAAAAGATAGGAAATAAAACAGGAAGTTGATCAGTGTTGAAGTTATATACTTTAATGCGAGGAATGCAGCAAGTAAAGCAGATGAGTGAGGGCACAGATAGGAACATATCAGTATGATATCATAGTTATAAAAACATGGCTTAAGGCTTGGCAGCCCAAAATTCCTGGTTACAGTGTTTTAAAATGAGGTAGAATAGAAAATAGAAAAAGGGAGGGGGAGTGACAATTCTGTATAGAGAAGCAATGACAGTTGTGAGAAAGGATTGAAATCACATTCATTGAGCATAGGAACAAATAAAGGAGCAGTCATACTACTGGTCATGTAATATAGACCCCCAAACAGTCAGAGGAAAATAGTGGAGCAATTTTGTCGGCAAATCTCTGAAAAAGCATAAAAACAATAGGTCTGTACTAGCAGGGGATTTTAACTATCCAAGTATTATCTTGGAATAGTTGTAGTGTGAAAGGAATGGAGGGAATCTAATTCTGAGATACATGCAGATGAACATTTCTGGACAGTTTGTTACAACTCCAATAAGGGGACACAAAATTGTTTTGGCAGATAAGGCAAAGCAGAATTCAAAGAGCTGCTACATATACATAACGGGCAAAAAAGTAACAAGGGAGAGAGTAGGTCTTCTTAAGGATCAACAAGGTCATCTGTATGCAGATCCACAAGAGATGGGTGAGATCCTAAATGAATATTTCTCATCAGCATGTACTATTGAGAAAAGCTTGGATGTTAGGGAACTTGGAGAAATAAATATGATGTTTTGAGGAGTGCACATATTACAGAGAAGGAGGTGCTGGAAATCTTAAAGCGCATCAAGGTAGATAAACCCCCAGGACCTGATAAAATGTATTCCAGGATATTGTGGAAGACTAGGAGGAAATTGCAGGTGCCCTAGCCAAGATATTTGAATCATTGATTGTCATGGGTGAAGGAAGATTGGAGAGTGGCAAATATTGTGCCCTTGTTTAAAAAGGGCTGCAGGCAAAAGCCTGGGAACTACAGGCCAATGAGCCTCACATCTGTGGTGGGTAAATTGTTGGAAGGTATTTTGAGAGACAGAATCTACAGGCATTTAGAATTGCAAGGACTGATTTTGGATAGTCAGTATGCTTTGTGAGTGGAAAATTATGTTTCACAAATTTGACTGAGTTTTTTGAAGGGATAACCAAGAAAGTAGAATAGGATGATGTTGTCTACATGGACTTTAGTAAGGACTTTGACAAGATACCGTAGGTTGCAGCATTTTGTTAAATCTCATAGGATCCGAGGTGAGGTATCTAAATGGATACAAAATTGGCTTCTTAACAGAAGCCAGAGGGTGGCATAGAGGATTGTTTTTCAAACCGGAGGCCTGTGACCAGCAGTGTGCCTCAGGGATCAGTACTGGATCCACTGTTATTTATCATTCAGATTAATGATTTGAATGAGAATATAGGAGGCATGGTTAGTAAGTTTGTAGATGACACCCAGTTTCGTGGCATAGTGGACAGTGAAGAAAGTTGCAATGGAATCTTGATCAATTGGGCCAGTGGGCTGACGAATGGCAGATGGAGTTTAATTTAGACAAATACAAGGTGGTGCATTTCGATTGTTTGAACCAGGGCAGGACTTACTCAATTAATAGTAGGGCATTGAGGAAAGTTACGGAACAAAGAGATCGAGGGGTACATGTTCATAGCTCCTTGAAAATAGCATCACAGGTGGACAGAGTGATGAAGAAGGTATTCAGAATGCTTGGTTTCATCAGTCAGAACATTGAATACAGGAGTTGGGATGTCTTATTGAAGTTGTACAAGACATTGATAACATAGAACATACAACATAGAACATTACAGCGCAGTACAGGCCCTTCGGCCCTCGATGTTGTGCCAGCCAGTGAACCCTCTAACCTAAACTATTCCAATATCATCCATATGCCTATCCACTGACCATTTGAATGCCCCCAAAGTAGGCGAGTCCACAACTGCTGCAGGCAGGGCATTCCATGCCCTCACCACCCTCTGTGTAAAGAACCTGCCTCTGACATCCGTCCTATAACTACCACTCTTAATTTAAAGTTATGTCCCCTTGTGTTAGTCATCACCATCCAAGGAAAAAGGCTCTCACTATCCACCCTATCCAGTCCCTTGATCATCTTATACGCCTCAATTAGGTCACCGCGTAACCTTCTTCTCTCTAATGAAAATAACCTCAGGTCCCTCAGCCTTTCCTCATAAGGCCTTCCCACCATACCAGGCAACATCCTGGTAAACCTCCTCTGCACCCTTTCCAATGCTTCCACATCTTTCTTATAATGCGGCGACCAGAACTGTACGCAATACTCCAAGTGCGGCCGCACCAGAGTTTTGTACAGTTGTAACATAACCTCACGGCTCCTAAATTCAATCCCTCTACCAATAAAAGCTAACACACCGTACGCCTTCTTAACAACTTTATCAACCTGGGTGCCAACTTTCAAAGAGCTATGTACTTGTACCCCAAGATCCCTCTGCTCGACAACACTATTAAGGGTCCTTCCATTAGCCCTATATTTCATATGCCTGTTATTCCTACCAAAGTGAATCACCTCACACTTATCCGTATTGAATTCCATTTGCCACCTCATGGCCCAGCTCTGCAACCTATCTATGTCCCTCTGCAAACTGTAACATCCATCCTCGCTGTCTACAACTCCCCCCACTTTGGTATCGTCAGCAAATTTACTAATCCAACCCTCTACACCCTAATCTAGGTCATTTATAAAAATGACAAACAGCAGTGGCCCTAAAACAGATCCTTGAGGTACACCACTTGTAACTGCACTCCAGGTTGAATATTTCCCATCAACCACCACCCTCTGTCTTCTATCAGCTAGCCAATTCCTAATCCAAACTGCTAAATCACCTTCAATCCCATGCATCTGCACTTTCTGCAGTAGCCTACCATGGGGAACCTTATCAAACACTTTGCTAAAATCCATATACACTACATCAACTGCCTTACCCTTATCTATCTCTTTGGTCACCTCCTCAAAAAACTCAATAAGGTTTGTGCGGCATGACCTACCCTTCACAAAACTGTGCTGACTATCTCTAATCAATTTATTTCTCTCTAGATGCTTATAAATCCTATCCCTTATAATTCTTTCCAAGACTTTGCCCACAACAGAAGTCAGGCTTACCGGTCTATAATTTCCAGGATGGTCCCTATTCCCCTTTTTGAACAAAGGGACAACATTTGCCATCCTCCAGTCTTCCGGCACTATGCCTGTAGCCAACGACGACATGAAGATCAAAGCCAAAGGCTCTGCAATCTCCTCTCTAGCCTCCCAGAGAATCCTAGGGTAAATTCCATCTGGCCCAGGGGACTTATCAATTTTCATACCCTCAAGATTCGCTAACACCTCCTCCTTATGAACCTCAATCCTGCCCAGTCTACAACCTGGTATCGCAGTATTCTCCCCGACAACATTGTCTTTCTCCTGCGTGAATACTGACGAAAAATACTCATTCAGTGTCTCTCCTATCTCCTCAGGCTCCACGCACAACTTCCCACTGCTATCTCTGACTGGCCCTAATCTTGCCCTAACCAATCTTTTATTATTTATATACCTGTAAAAAGTTTTAGGATTCTCCTTAATCCTATCCGCCAAAGTCTTCTCGTGTCCTCTTCTAGCTCTTCTCAACTCCCTCTTTAGCTCCTTCATGGCTAATTTATAGCTCTCCAGTGCCATAGCTGAGCCTTCACGTGTCTATTTTAATGCCAGGAGTGTAGTAAATAAGGTGGATGAACTTAGGGCGTGGATTGCCGCTTGGGATTGTGATGTGGTGGCCATTACAGAGACTTGGATGTCTCAGGGACAGGACTGGGTACTACAGGTCCCGGGATTCAGATCCTTCAGGAAGGGCAGGGAGGGAGGCAAAAGAGGTGGTGGAGTGGCACTGTTGATCAGGGACAGTGTCATGGCTGCAGAGAAGGTGGATACCGAGGAGGGAATGTCTACGGAGTCTCTGTGGGTGGAAGTTAGGAATAGCAAAGGGTCGGTGACGTTGCTGGGTGTATTCTATAGGCCGCCCAATAGTGACAGGGAAGTTGAGGTGCAGATAGGGAAACAGATACTGGAGAGATGTAGAAATAACAGAGTTGTTGTGATGGGAGACTTCAATTTCCCAAACATCGACTGGAATATCCCAAGGGTAAGGGGTTTGGATGGGGAGGAGCTTGTTAGGTGTGTTCAGGAGGGTTTCCTGACACAGCACGTGGACAAGCCTACGAGAGGAGAGGCTGTACTGGACCTGGTACTAGCTAATGAACCAGGACAGGTGATGGATCTCTCGGTAGGAGAGCATCTTGGGGATGGAGATCATAATTCTATCTCCTTCACCCTTGCATTGGAAAAGGATAGGATCAGGCAGGCTAGGAAGGTGTTTGTCTGGAATAAGGGGAAATATGAAGACATCAGGCAGATGTTGGGGCGAATAAACTGGAAGGAGGTGTTCTTGGGGAAAAGCACAGAAGGAAGGTGGCAGATATTCAAGGAATGCTTGTCTGGAGATTTGCACGACAGCGTTCCGGTGAGACAAGGAGGTTTTGGTAGGACGCGGAAACCGTGGTGCACGAAGGCTGTGGTGAACATAGTCAGGAAGAAAAGAAAGGTGTATAAAAGGTTCAAAGAGCTAGGAGATGTTGGGGATCTAGAGAAGTATAAGGCTTATAGAAGAGAGCTTAAAAAGGAAATTAGGAGAGCCAGAAGGGGTCATGAGAAGGCCTTGGCTGGTAGGATTAAGGAGAATCCCAAGGCCTTCTACAAATATGTGAAAAGTAAAAGGATGAGAAGAGAAGGGATAGGACCTATAAAAGGTGAAGGGGGAAAAGTCTGTATGGAACCGGAAGAAATGGCAGAGGTGCTTAATGAGTACTTTGCCTCAGTATTCACGGTGGAAAGTGATCTGGGAGGATGCACTACAAGTTTGCGGCAGACTGAAAAGATTGAGTATGTAGATATTAAGGAAGCGGATGTGTTAGAACTTTTAAATGCTATCAAGATAGACAAGTCTCCGGGACCAGATGGGATGTACCCCAGGTTATTGTGGGAGGTGAGGGATGTCATTGCAGAGCCCCTGGCGATGATCTTTGCGTCGTCGATGGAGACAGGAGAGGTTCTGGAGGATTGGAGGATTGCGGATGTGGTCCCTATTTTCAAGAAAGGGAACAGGGATAGTCCTGGAAATTACCGACCGGTGAGTCTGACCTCAGTGGTTGGTAAGCTGATGGAGAGGCTTCTGAGGGACAAGATTTACGAGCATTTGGAGAAGTTTAGGTTGATTAGAAATAGTCAGCATGGTTTTGTAAAAGGCAGGTCGTGCCTTACAAGCTTAATTGAGTTCTTCGAAAATGTGACTGAACACATTGACGAAGGAAGAGCAGTGGATGTGGTGTACATGGACTTCAGCAAGGCATTTGACAAGGTCCCACATGCAAGACTTCTTGAGAAGGTGAGAGGCCATGGGATCCAAGGGGCTTTGGCCTTGTGGATCCAGAACTGGCTTGCCTGCAGAAGGCAGAGGGTGGTTGTGGATGGCTCTTTTTCTGCATGGAGGTCGGTCACCAGTGGAGTGCCCCAGGGATCTGTTCTAGGACCCTTGCTGTTTGTCATTTTCATAAATGACCTGGATGAGGAAGTGGAGGGATGGGTGAGTAAGTTCGCCGATGACACGAAGGTCGGTGGTGTTGTGGATGGTCTGGAGGGATGTCAGAAGTTGCAGCATGACATTGACAGGATGCAAGACTGGGCGGAGAAGTGGCAGATGGACTTCAACGCGGATAAATGTGTTGTGGTCCATTTTGGCAGATCCAACGGGATGAATGAATACACTATCAAAGGTAGGAGTCTTAGCTGTGTGGAAGAGCAGAGGGATCTTGGGGTCCGGGTCCATAAGACTCTCAAATCGGCCTCCCAGGTGGAGGATGTGGTTAAGAAAGCTTACGGTGTACTGGCCTTCATTCATCGAGGGATTGAATTCAGGAGTCAGGAGGTAATGCTGCAGCTTTATAGGACCCTTGTCAGACCACACTTGGAGTACTGTGCGCAGTTCTGGTCGCCTCACTATAGGAAGGACGTGGAAGCTATTGAAAGGGTGCAGAGGAGATTTACAAGGATGTTGCCTGGATTGGGAGGCATGCCTTATGAAGACAGGTTGAGGGAGCTGGGACTGTTCTCCCTGGAGAGACGAAGGTTGAGAGGCGACCTGATAGAGGTTTACAAGATGTTGAGAGGAATAGATAGGGTGGACTCTCAGAGACTATTTCCCAGGGCTGAAATGGTCGCGACGAGAGGGCACAGATTTAAGGTGCAGGGAAGCAAGTACAGAGGGGATGCTAGGGGAAAGTTTTTCACTCAGAGGGTGGTGAGTGAATGGAATCGGCTGCCGTCGGTGGTGGTCGAGGCGAACTCGCTGGGGTCTTTTAAAAGACTTCTGGATGAGTATATGGGATCCAATGGGATTGGGGGTTATAGATAGGTCTATGGCTGGGTAGGTTTTGATGTGTTCAGCACAACTTGTGGGCTGAAGGGCCTGTTTGTGCTGTGGTGTTCTATGTTCTATGTATGTTCTATCATTATATAAGCCTCCTTCTTCCTCTTCACCAGAGATTCAACTTCCCTAGTACACCATGGTTCCCTCACTCGACCACTTCCTCCCTGCCTGGCAGGTACATATTTATTACGGACATGCAGAAGCTGTTCCGTAAATATGCTCCACATTTCAGATGTCCTCAGCCCCTGCAATATCCTGCTCCACCTATGCATCCTAAATCTCTCCTAATACTACACCTAGAATATTGTGTAAAGTTCTAGTCACCTATTATAGAAAGGATATTATTAAACTAGAAAGTATGCAGAAAAGATTTAATAGGATGCTACCAGTACTTGATGGTTTGAGTATTAAGGGGAGGCTGGGTAGATTGGGACTTTTTTCTCTGGAGCGTAGGAGGCTGAGATCTATAAAATAATGAAGGGCATAAATAAGGTAGATAGTTAATATCTTTTCCCAAAGGTAGGGGAATCTAAAACTAGAGATCATGGAATTTAAGGTGAGAGTGGAGAGACACAGAAGTGTGCAGAGGGGCAATTTTTTCACACAGAGGGTGATGAGTGATTGGAATAAACTGCAGGAGATAGTAGTAGAGGCAGGTACAATTTTGTCTTTTAAAATACATTTAGATAGTTACATGGGTAAGCTGAGTTTTGAGGGATATGGGCTAAATGCGGGCAATTGGGATTAGCTTAGGGACTTAAAAAAAAGGCAGCACAGACTAGTTGAGCCAAAGGGCCTGTTTCTGTGCTGTAAACTTTTATGACTCTATGACCCTAAGAGAGTGTGATTTTAGGAAATGAAACTGGGCAACTGGAAGGAATGATAGTGGGAGAGCATTTTGTTTGTTGTTGCCATAATTCAGTTAGTTTTAACATAATTATGGAAAAGGACAAAGATAAAAGAGGAGTTAAAATCTGAAACAGGGCAAGGACAATTTTAGGAAGCTGAATGATTTTGCAAAAGTGGACCTAGGTGTATCAACAATAAATACGCTGGCCAGGTAGCCTAATTTTCATTCTGACATCACAGCAATGTGATCTGGCCAGGGAATTAAAAAATTCCCACCTTCAGCCTCCCTATATTCGTGGGAATGGTCTCACAGCCATAGGTGCGCATTACCCGTGGATTCTGCAGGTGTCTTTATGGGTTTCATCTATTTTAATCATGGTGGATGCACACTCTAAGTGGACTATATGACTGTGATTGAGAAATTAGAGCTCCTAAATTTCAGTTTGTAATATATATAAATGATTTGGAAGACAACATAATTGGTTTGATTAGTAAGTTTGTGAATGACACAAAGTCGGTGGAGTTGAAGATAGTGATGAGGATCATCAAGAGTATATAGCAAGATATAGATTGGTTGGAGACTTGGGCAGAGAGCTGGCTGATGAAGTTTAATCTGGACAAATGTGAGGTAATGCATTTTGGAAAGTCTAATACGGATGGTCTAATATACAGTAAATGGCAGAACCATACAGTAAATGGGATCACTGAAAGTGGCAATGCAGATGGAGAAGATAGTGAAGAAGGCATACGGCATGCTTGCCTCCATCAATCTGGGACTTCAGTTTAAAAATTGGCAAGTCAATTTTTGCAGCTTTATAGAATCTTAGTTAAGCTGCACTTGGAATATAGCATTTTATTCTCATCGTCACACTACCTGAAGGGTGTGGAGGCTTTAGAGAGGGTACAGAAAAGATTTACCAGGATGTTGCCTGGTATGGAGGGCATTAGCTGTGAAGAAATGTTGGAAAAACGTGGTTTGTTCTCACTGAAATGATGGAAGTTGAGGAGTGACCTGATAGAAGTTTACAAAATTATGAGGGGCATGGAGAGAGTCGATAATCAGAAACTTTTTCCCAGTGTGGAAGAGTCAACTATTGGGGGAAGAGGTTTAAGGCGTGAGGGGCAAGGTTTAAAGGAGATATACAATGAAAGTTTTTTACACAAGGGTGGTAGGTGCCTGGAACGCGCTGCCGGGGAAGATAGACGAAGCAGATACAATAGTGACTTTTAAGGAGAGTCTTGACAAATGCATGAATATGATGGGAATATAGGGATATGGAAGGATAGGGAGCTTTGGTTCAGATGGGTAGCATGGTCAAAGGGTCTGTTCCTGTGGTTAATTTTCTTTGTTCTTAAAGTTTCTTTGTTCTTAAAACACATGGAATATTAGAAGTTCTGGTTTCTGACAACAATGCAGCTTCCATTAGCAGTGATTTCCAGAACTTTGTCCTCTCCAATCGCATCTGACACTTCTGAATTACATCTTATCATCTGTCATCAAATGGACTGGCAGAATGAGTGGTTTAAACCTTCAAAATGGTCTGAAGAAATCTATAGAGATTAAACTTTGGTCAATTACAGAACTAAACTGCACACCACAAAAACTGTTTCTCCAGCAGTGCTGGTGATGGGACAATGGCCTTGTACCAGATTGAGCATATTATCTCCAATCTTGACAGCTAGGGTGGAGTCCCAACAGGAAAAACCAAAAAGGAAACTTTGATTCCACAAGGACAGATGGAGCTATTGCAATATGTGATCTGGTTCAAGTAGGGAACTTTGTGGATAATCTCCGATGGGAAAACAGGACCCACAAGGTCAAAGTTCAAGTAAAATCCTAAAGAAGCACTTGGACCATATCACAACCAGGAAATCCTTGGCTGAGTTGTCACCACTAGTGGCCATGGAGATGGCCAGTGCCAGTGCCAGCCCTCAGCTTGGAGCTGAGCCTATGTTGCTCCTTTCGGATTGCGAAGGTACAGATGAGGAGATGGAGGCTGAAGAAGTAGGTCTCTGGGCTGAAATAGAACCCAAGGAAGAACTAGCTTCAATAATCCTGTGACATTCCCTCCAAAAGAGAAGGTCCCCAATTTGGTTTCCACTGCCTGATCTGGCCTCGCCTTCGACAGAACTCTGCCCAAGCACCAAGCAATGGAAAGGACCTCCTCATAGCGGAGATCTTGGGAGAAACACAGATCTAAGAAGGAAAGAATTGATGATGACATGAAGGTCATAGGGAATCATCAATAGATCAACCTGTGGGCTTCATGGAGTATGAGCTGCCTTATTGAACAGGCGGAGGTCCGTTTACCCAGTGGAAAGGAGCCAGCGAGGGTTTTCAACTTGTAACTTTTCCCAGACCGGAGTTGTATATCCAGAAGTGAAGACTACCTGACTGTAAGCTGTGGGAGTGGCCTTTTCATTTGGTGCATAATAAAGGGTGTTAGTGATAGAAACCAATGTTTGGCTGCATTTCTACATACAGTTTGAAAGCCTTGGGGTAATAAAATCCGGAGGTGAGAAAGGCTTGGATAACAGTGTCAACAGGAAATGGGTTGATGGAGTGTGGAGACAGGTAATGTTATGGTTGTGGACATAAAAAATCATGACAGAGTGGATGTGGGACCAGAAATTGAGCTAAGGAGGAAAGCCAAGATGTTAAAGAAGAAATGAGATTTTTGACAGCGATTATGATGGGAATCAAGATGGCAGCTTTGATCTATTCATTATGGATGACACAGTGGCACGGTGGTTAGCACTGCTGCCTCACAGCACCAGGGACTTGGGTTCAATTCCAGCCTTGAATCACTGCCTTTGTGCTTGCACATTGTCCCCATGGGTTTCCTCCAGATACCCTGGCTTCCTCCCACAGTCCCAAGATATGCCGTTAGGTGCATTGTCCATGCTAAATTGACCTTAGTGTCAGGGGATTAGCAGAGTGAATGTGTGGGGTCATGGGAATAGGCCTTGGTGGCATTGCGGCTGGTGCAGACTCAATTTGCTGAATGGCCTCCTTCTGTACTGTAGGGCTTCTATCATTCTATCGTTAGAACAAGTTGTAGTTTTCGAAGATGTCAGGCAAGACATTCAACAGTACAAGAGCAATGGAGGAAACGTAGAACTGGATAACATCGATGCATTTGTGGAAACTGGCCCAAATGATGTGGGATAGAAAACTAGCTATGAGGAGAGTGTAATATAGAGAATACAATAGTCACATGGGAATAAGAAATGCTGGTAGATAAAGAGTGAAGGAACATATCCAGGAGTTAGGGGTCATTGATGAGGAGTCAGGAATTTAAAATTGAGAGCTCAGAAAGAGGTCTGGACTAATTGGAACATGGAACAACTTTCTATTGCATCCTTTAAGGGAAAATTACATGAATGTTTGTAGCAGTGAATGCTGGGGAATTTTTGAGGAGTGCATGAGATGGAGAGCGTCTGTAATGCTTGTAAAGGTCATCATGGATGTGATGAATCAGATCAACTCTGCTGGTAACTGCTGTGGGTGACTGATAGATTAGAATTATACTCCAGTCAGAGCTAGCACCTTTAGAAGAGCTGAACATGGTCAGGATGAAAATTTATTTTGGCTTTGATTTTCTGTCCCTGCTTAACAGTCTGTCCTTTGGGGGCGAAATTGTTAATCAGTTCTTATAGCTCTGCTGGTCATTTTGGCTGAGATTCACGTGGCTAAGTATTTGTTGACCTAAAACATTAACTGTATTTTTCTCTACAGATGCTATCTGACCTGCTGATTACTACTGGCATTTTTTTGTCTTATTTCTGATTTTCAGGAGCTGCGATATTTTGCTTTGGTAACACTTAAATGAACTTCCGTGTTGTACAAAACAGTTTATGTAAGCTTGCTTATAGGTCAATTAGTGACATTTAGTAATGCTATAACGAGAGAGAATTCAAAGGGAAATTTTAATATGTTGCAATCACAGATGGCAGGCTACACAGGTGGTATTTGTATAATGATGCAAACAAAATGAAGGCAAATGCTTTGGCATCATTGTTGGCCAGTATGTGGTATTATTATGAAGTGGAAGAGAACAGGAAGCCGGGAGGACCTGCATGTCAGTTTGTGTTGAACTTTCTGAAGGTCATCTATTTGATGCTATTTTAGCAGCTCTTGTTCCGTCTCCACTCTACCACAGTGGAAAAGCTGCTCTTCGGTAAGTCTGCTTGAGATCACAATACTGGCACGTGGCTATTTTTAAACAGCTACTTTCCAGTGTTAATTATGGATTGGTTTAAAGAAAATAGGAAAACTGTCAATAGAAAGGATGAAGAGAAGCTTTTCTAGCGTGGTGTCAGGGCTGAGGATGATCAGTTGTGTGGGGATATTAGAGAAAATAGCATTGCTCTTCTTTGAGCAGAAGATTGAATGGTGGGACAATGATAAGAGTAGATGGCAGGAGGGCCGGTATCTCAAGAAGATAGATTTAAGATAATTTGCAGAAATGTCAGGAAAGAAATTAGAATTTTTGCATCACGTGGTTGCTTGTTGTGATCAGAAAGGATGTTGAAAGCAGCTCCAGTAGTAACGTTCTAAATAGAATTGGATAAATATATGCGTGGCCAAAGGGGATAGAACACGGGGCTAAAACTATTAGCTAACCCTTTTAAAAGCCTACATGAACTTGATGGGCCAAATGGCCTCCTCATTTTTTTTAATTATTGGTAGGACATGGGCATCATGGCTGGCCAGCTTTTATTGCCCATCCCTAGTTGCCCTTGAGAAGGCAATGATGAGTTGAACTGCTGCAGTCCATGTGGTGTGGATTGACCCACAAAGCTGTTAAGGAAAGAATTCCAGGATTTTGACCCAGTCAGTCCAAAGGAATGGTGATATATTTCCAAGTCAGGATGATAAGTGGCTTGGAGGGTAACTTGCAGGTATGATGTTCGCATGCTGCCCTTGTCCTTCTAGATGGAAGTGGTTTGGTGTTTGGAAGATGCTGCCTAAGAGTCTTGTAGATAGTACACACTGCTGCTATTGAGCTTCGGTGATGGAGGGAATGGATGTTTGTAGATGTGGTGCCAATCAAGTGGGCTGCTTTGTCCTGGATGCTGTCAAACTTCTTGAGTATTGTTGGAACTGCACCTATCCAGGCAAATGGAGAGTATTCTTTCATACGTCTTTGTGCCTAACTTGTGCATAACTTGTGCCTTATAGATGATGAACAGGCTTGGGGAAGTCAGGAGGTGAGTTACTTGCTGCAGTATTCCTAGCTTCTGACCTGCTGTTATAACCAATGTTTACGTAGTGAATCCAGTTAAGTTTTTGGTCAATGATAATCCCAAGGATGTTGGCAGTGGGGATTCAGTGATGTGAATGTCAAAAAGAGCGGTGGTTAGATTATCTCTTATTTATATTGGTCATTGCCAGGCATTTGTATGGCATGAATGTTACTTGCCACTTGTCAGCCCAAGCCTGGACATTGTCCAGATCTTGTTGCATTTGAACATGGACTGCTTCAGTGTCTGTGGAGTCGTGAATAGTTTTGAACTTGCAATCGTCGGCGAACATCCCCACTTCTGACCTTATGATGGAGGGAAGGTCATTGATGAAGCAGCTGAAGATGGTTGGGCCGAGGACACTATTCTGAGGGACTCCTCCAGAGACGTCCTGGAGCTGGGATGACTAACCATCCATTACCACAACCATCTTCCTATGTGCCAGGTATGACTCTAATCAGTGGACCCCTGACCCCTAATACCCATTGATTCCAGTTTTACTAGGGCTCCTTGATACTACACTCGGTTGAATGTGGCGTTGATGTCAAGGGCTGATGCTATCACCTCACTTCTGGAATTCAGCTTTTTTGTCCATGTTTGAACCAAGGCTGTAATGAGATGAAGAGCTGAGTGACCCTGGCGATACCCAAACTGGATGTCACTGAGCAGATAATTGCTGAGCAGGTGCTGCTTGATGGTGCTGTCGATGACTCCTTCCATTATTTTACTGATGATCGAGGGTAGACCAATGGGGCAATAATTGGCTGTGTTGGATTTGTCCTGCCTTTTGTGCAGAACATACCTGGGCAATTTTCCACATTGCTGGGTAGATGCTAATGTTGTAACTATACTAAAAGAGCTTGTCTAGGGGAGCGGCATGTTCTGGAGCATAAGTCTTCAGTACTATTGCCGGAATGTTATCAGGGCCCATTGCCTTCGCATTATCTAGTGCTCCAAGTGTTTCTTGATATCAGGTGGAGTGAATCAAATTGTCCAGATACTGGACAATGCCTTCTGCATTCTCCATTGAATCAAGGTTGTTCCCCTGGCTTGATGGTAATGGTTACGTGGGGGATATGCTGAGCCATGAGGCAGATATGAGTGGGGAGTGGGTTGACTGCGCCTTATTCACTGGAATTTGGAAGAATGAAGGGGGGTCTCACTGAAACATATAAAATTCTGACAGGGCTGGATGGAATAAATTCAGATGTTGTTTTCACCTACCTAGGTAGCTAGAATAAGGGATTATAGTCTCAGAGTACGGGGTAGTCCATTCAGAACTGAGACGAAGAAAGATTTCTTCATTCAAAAGATAAGGAAACTGGGGAGGCCAGGGCAGCTGCATCAATAAATGTATTTAAAGAATGTGATAGATTTCTAGATTCTAAAAGTGTCAAGGGAGATGGGGGAAGCACTGGAGGATGGCATAGAGGATCTGCTAAGAATAGTTGACTGCGCCTATTTTCTATGTTTCCATCAATTTAACATTGTGTAATATTTTATAATTGGCGTTTTAGGTGGCTGAAGGATGTATCCAGTATATTTCTAGCTCTGTTGTCAAGATCACAAAAGTTGATTTGATTTGATTTATTATTACATACATTAGTATACAGTGAAAAGTATTGTTTCTTGTGTGCTATATAGCACACCGTTTATAGAGAAGGAAAGGAGAGAATGCAGAATATAGCATTACAGTCATAGCTAGGATGTTGAGAAAGATCAACTTAATGTGAGGTTGATCCATTCAATAGCCTGACAGCAGCAGGGAAGACGCTGTTCTTGAGTCAGTTGGTACATGATGTCAGATTTTTATATCTTTTTCCTGACGAAAGAAGGTTGAAAGAGAATGCCCGGGATGCATAGGATCCTTGATTATTCTGGCTGCTTTGCAGAGGCAGCAGGAAGTGTAAGCAAAGTCAGAGGATGGGAGGTTGGTTTGCTTGGTGGACAGGGTTTTGCTCATGACCTTCTGTAGTTTCTTGCGGTTTTGGACAGAGCAGAAGCCATACCAAGTATGATACAAACAGAAAGAATGCTTTCTATGGTGCATCTGTAAAAGTTGTGAGAGTCATAGCAGACATACCAAATCTCCTTGGCCTCTTAAGAAGGTTGGTGGGCTTTCTTAACAATAGTGTTGGCATGGGAGGACCAGACTGGTTACTGGTGATCTGGATATCTAGAAACTTGAAGCTTCCAACCATTTCCATCTCATCTCCATTGATGTAGATTGAGGCATGTTCTCCTTTACGCTCCCTGAAGTCGATGACAATCTCCTTCATTTTGTTGACATTGACGGAGAGATTATCATCGTCACACCAATTCACCAGATTCTCTTTCTCTTTCCTGTGCTCAGTCTCATCATTGTTTGAAATCCGATCCACTATGGTGGTGTCATCTGCAAACTTGAAAATCAAGTTGGAGGTGAATTTGGCCACATAAGAATAAGTGTATAAGGAATATAGCAGGGGGCTGAGAACACAGCCTTGTGAGGCACAGGTGTTGGAGATGATCATGGAAGAGATGGTGTTGCCTATCCTTACAGATTGTAGTCTATGGGTTCAGAGGTCAAGGATCCTGTCGCAGAGAGAGGAACTGAACTCCCAGCCATGGAGTTTGGAGATGAGTGTTATGGGAATAATGGTGTTGAAGGCTGAGCTGAAGTCAATAAATAGGAATCTGACATAGGTGTCCTTGTTATTTAGATATTCCAGGGTTGAGCATAGGGCCAGGAAATGGCATTTGCTGTAGACCTGTTGTGGCAATAGGCAAACTGTGATGGATCCAGGCAATATGGGAAGCCAATTCTGAGCCCAGAATTGATTTGTGCCATGACTTTCAAAGCATTTCATAATAATAGATGTCAAAGCCACTGGGTGATGGTCATTAAGGCACACTGCCTAACTTATATTTGATACAAAGATGACGGTCATCTTCTTGAAGCAGATAAAGATCTTCGATTGTTGTAAAGAGAGGTCAGAGATGTTTGTGAATATCCTTGCCAGCTGGTCTGGTTAGGATTTGAGTGCTCGTCCGGGTATCCCATCCAGGCCAGTCACCTTCCGTGGATTGAGTTTCACAAAGGCTGATCTGAGGTCTGTGATGTGAGTAAACTCTCCACTTACCTGACGAAGGAACAGCGTTCTGAAAGCTAGTGGCGTTTACTACCAAATAAACCTGTTGGACTTTAATCTGGTGTTGTGAGACTTCAAACTCTATGCAAACAGTGAACTGACACCACCTGGACAGAAGGTGAGCAATAACAGGAAAAGACTAGTCCACCAGCACGTTAAATGTGCTTACACAGTATTGCTATCATATAATGCAATTGGGAAGCATGTTATTTACCCTTTGAGCTGTTAATGCTCACCAGTCAGTTTACAGATCTTATACCATTGTATAAGAAACCATGCTTCTGAATATGAACCATTTTTGTAATGGAAATGCTGTGCTGTTTGTTAGATGCATGTACTTGACTCCAAATAAATTCCTTACTTTTCTTTATTATGAAACTGCAGCTTTACCGACTAATGAAAACGTTTAATTTTGTTTAGTACACCATGCAATCTATGTGTGATTTATGCTGTGGCATGGAGAGCATTGTCGATGCATTTTGTTCTGTTTAGTTTCTTAGGAGAGTGTTCTTGTTTGAAGCCAGCGTGTCTTATGTTTCTCTCTCCTACAATTATACTGTATCATGCTGAGTGGCAAGAGTGGAATTTACCCATACTATGAAATTAATATTGGAGGGATTGCGAGAGACTGGGCACTAAGGTTGATTAAAAACACTGTTTTAATTATATCTAATCACCAATTTCTCAGCTAGCATCCTCTCTTCCTGAGGTAACCTTGTTGTTCAGGTCAGGACTGTTCAAGCTGTTGTCTTTTGCAGACCGCATGTGTGGGTACTGTGAGCATATAGGTCATTTTTATCATCCACTTCAGAAGTATTTCATTGGCTGTGAAACACTTTCGGACATCTTGTGAGGTGATGGAGCCGTCACATCTTTCTCCACTTCATTGATTGCTGAGGACATTGCAGGCCAGTGCTTGGGAAGGGAGTCAGGGAGAAGGGAGTGATTGACGAGAAGCAGTCATTGAACCTGACAACGTATAAAGCAAGTTGACTCTGTTTTTCAGAAGTTAATTGACAGTGGGGAGGAATGGATCCCCAAGTGTATCACTCTGTAGTTGGTCTTTTACCCACTTCAGCAGTCAGTTCTAAGTACAACTGTCGATTGTACATTTTCACCCAACTCGAACTAAATGGTTTGTAGGTTTGTTGTATGTATTTTACTCACTGTAAAGGGGCAGTGTGTGGTTTGAAAGTTCCGTTTGAACAGTGATGGAGAGATATTTGTATCTTTTTTTTAAATGTTTCTAATTGGTACAGCAGCTGTATATTATTACCCAGGTTATGCTGTGAAATGGTAGATTTTTCAATACATCAGTGCAGCTTTATATTCCTAATATACACTGGATTGCAGGAATTGATTTAGATCAGTCTAGCCTGATGGACTAGCTGAAAATCAGATTGTAATCATGACACTGAAATGTATTGTACATTACCAAATTCTTAAATGTACAAAGTATGAAAAGGATGAGACAAATAATCTTGATGGCATCCAACTTTGGAGTGGTTAAAAAAATTAGTGCATGTGAATACCATCACCTCCAAGTCATACACATCTTTAGACACTAAGGGATAATTTAGCATGGCCCATCCGTCTAACATTCACATTTTTGGAGTGTGGGAGGAAACCGGAGCACCCGGAGGAAACCGATATAGACACTGGCAGTGTACAAATTCCGTACTGACAAGGCCAGAATTGAACCCGGGTTGCTAGTGCTGTGAGGCAACAGTGCTAACCACAGTGCCACGATGCCACCAATCTGACTTGGACATTACACAGTGACAACAACACAGAAACAGGTCATTTGGCCACTGTAAGTTCATACTTGTGTTTATACCTCAGTATCACCATACCTTCTTCATCCAACTCTATAAATATATTTGCTGTTTTTTTATCTTTCTACTCCTTAAGTGTAGCAATACTATGTTCCTCAATTAATCCTTCTAGAGTCTAGACCCATATTCTCACTACATTTATTTAATTTTAACCATCGATTTATAGTCCCGCCACAAACAGAAGCATCATTTCCATGTCCATTCTAAAACCCTTGCAATATTTTAAAGTTATCAGAAAACTTCCAATGTTCTATTGATGGTGCTCCAGCTTATTCAGCCTTCCTCGGGTGTATTTTCTCACTTCTGGTATGATCCTAGCTACCTTTTCATGACTCCTCATTTAATGCATCTCTATCCAATTTCATAACCGTTCACAACACATTAAATATATTGCAGCCAAGGTTTTATGCAAGTTGGATGTAACTTCTTTGCTTTTCATTCTATCCCTTTAAGTAGGCTTACATTAACGCTGCGATGAAGTTACCGCGAAAACCCCCTAACTTCCATACTCCAGCGCTTGTTTAGGTACACTGACGGAGAATTTAGCATCGCCAATGCATCTGATCAGCATATCTTTCAGACTGTGGGAGGAAACCAGAGCACCCAAAGGAAACCTATGCAGACATCAAGAGAAAGTGCAGACTCCAGACAGATAGTAACTGAAGCCGGGACTCGATCCGGGTCCCTACCACTGCGAGGCAGCTGTGCTAACCCACTGTGCCAACATGCTGCCTCTAGAAATGAACCTCCCTGTTTGCTTTTTTGTTCACTAGCCTATTACTTTTAGCTTTTTGTGTTACCTGTAGCCAGTGATTTGTGTATCTACACATATTCTCCAGAGTTAAATATCCTGGAACTCCCTCCCTATTAATGCTGTGGAAGTGGCTTCACCACATTGACAGTAATGATTCAAGAAAAATACCACAAACTGGTATGGTAACATAATCTCTTCCTCAATGTCATCGACTTCAGGAAATGTAAAGGAGAACATGCCCCTGTCTATATCAATAGGGACAAAGTAGAAAGGTTCGAGAACTTCAAGTTTTTTAGATGTCCAGATCATCAACAACCTGTCCTGGTCCCCCCATGCCAATGCTATAGTTAAGAAAGCCTACCAACGACTCTACTTTCTCAGAAGACTAAGAAAATTTGGCTCTCACCAACTTTTACAGATGCACCATAGAAAGAATTTTTTCTGGTTGTAGCACAGCTTGCTCTACCCAAGATCACAAGAAACTACAAAAGTTTGTGAATGTAGCCCAATCCATCACCAAACCAGCTTCCTATCTATTGACTCTGTCTACACTTCTCACTGCCTCAGGAAAAGCAGCCAGCGTAATTAAAGATCCGACACATCCCGGATATTCTCTCTTCCATCATCTTCCTTCAGGAAAAGGATACAAAAGTCTGAGGCCACGTACAAATCAACTCAAGAACAGCTTCTTTCCTGCTTTTAAATGGACTTACATTAAGTTGATCTTTCTCTACATCCAAGTTATGACTATAACACTACTTTCTGCACCCTCTCGTTCCCTTCTCTGTGAGCAGAATGTTTTGTCTGTATAGCGCACACTAAACAATACTTTTCACTGTATGTTAATACATGTGACAATAATAAATCAAATCAAAATCAACTAAGGATGGACAATAAATGCTAGCCTTGCAAGAATGAAAATCAAAAATATGCAGCTATATTAAACTTGAAAAGCAATCAGTGTATTTTATATATGTTGATTTTATTACTTTTTATGTTTTAAAATTCAAAGAATACTCCTCATAATGAAAGTGTGATGTCAACACATCAATTTTGTATTGCACACATGCTAACAAGTGCAGCAAGGTACAATGCTCTAATGATTTAACCAGCAATGTGGTTGAGTAATTTGGAGGCAGTGATTAGTCTTTGCATTCATTCCAGAAATCTTCATACATAAAGCAAATTAAATGAGCTACTTTTGAGGATGTGAATCTCTGTTTCTTCCGTGGCGCTGAAGGTTTTCACTGCAGCTGGTAGTAGTGTTGTGCTGAAGTTGGCAAGAGGGTTTGAGAGGACAGCAGAAATTCTTTGAATTTCATCTTCACTCCAATGGGACCATGGCTCAAATGGCAACGTGTGTGTGTAGAAATTGTGAATCCACTTCCTGCCACTCAGATGCACATATGCGTCAATGTGCTATTATGCTGCCTAAATGGAAATTTTTAATGAAATATTCAGTGAACCAAAGGCAATGTTTGTAACTGCAGTAAGTTTAATTAGCTCTGGGTGTTAAAATATGATGGCTCAAGCAGCAGTTTTCTTTTTAATTGTATAAAATTAAGCTGTCCTGATCTGGATATATACTAAACATGGAATGGCATTTCTCTCAATTAAGTTCAGACTTGTACTATCATGCTTTACTCAGCTCATCTTTACCCGAACTAAGTGGACATTCTCCATTAAGATGTACTCCCTCCCCCCTCCCTCCCCACCACTTCTTCTGCCCCGTGAACATTCTCCATTTGATCACTGGCCAGGTTTTGGGGACAGGGACACCACAATGAGCCTGTACCTCAGCCAGCATTCACATGCTTTAAGCAAGGCGATCAATGCCCCTCCTGATCTGGCCTTCAAGTAACTCCAGATCCACAGTAAGGTGGTTGATTCTTAACTGCACTCTGAAATGGTCAACCAAGCTATTCTATTATATCAAACTGCTGTGGAAAAATCACAGAGGACTAAAACTGGACAGGCCTGCTAGCATCAATCTAGGCATTACAAATGAGAAAGGCACTTCCTGCCTAATCGACCATCCAAAGTCCTCTTCACTATCATCTGGGAATTTGTCTGAAAATTGGGAGAGCTGCCCCATAGATTAGTCAAACAGTTGCCTCACAAGGTCATGCTCACTGAATCATATCTTGTAGCAACGGTCCTAGGCTCTTCCAGAATGATCCCTTGGTTTGCTTATGATCTACATAGATCATCTGGAGTTGGGGACCAAGTGTACTGTGTTAAAATTCGCAGATGACACTAAGATGGATGGAAGAGCAAAGTATGCAGAAGACATTGAAAGTCTGCAAAGAGATATAGATAGTTAAGTGAGTGGGTGAGGGTCTGGCAGATGGAGTACAATGTTGATAAATGTGAGGTCATCCATTTTAGTAGGAATAATAGCAAAATGGACTATTATTTAAATGATAAAAAATTGCAACATGTTGCTGTGCAGAGGGACCTGGGTGTCATTGTGCAGGAATCTCAAGGAATTGATTTGCAGATGCAGGGGGTAATTAAGTAGGCAAATTGAATTTTGCTCTTCATTGCTAGAAAGATGGAGTTTAAAAACATTGGGATTATATTGCAGCTGTATAAGGTGCTGATGAGGCCACTGTGTACAGTTTTGGTCTCCTTACTTGAGAAAGGATATACTGGCATTGAAAGGGCTGCAGAGGAGATTCACTAGGTTGATTCTGGAGTTGAGGTGAGGCCAGACTGAATAGATGAGGCTATACTCATTGGAATTTAGAAGAATGAGGGTAGATCTCATAGAAACATATTAGATTATGAAGTGAATTGATAAGATAAGAGCTGGAAATTTGTTTCCACTGGCGGGTGAAACCAGAATAGGGGGCATAGCCTCAAAATAAGGGGAAGCAGATTCAGACTGATTTGAGGAGGAACTTCTTCACACAAAAGGTTGTGAATCTGTGGAATTCCCTGCCCAGTGAAGCAATTGAGGCTATCTCATTGAATGTTTTTAAGGCAAGGATAGATACATTTTTTAACAGTAAAAGAACTTAAGGGTTACGGTGAGCAGGCAGGTAAGTGGAGCTGATTCCCCCCAAAAATTAGCCATGATCTTATTGAATGGCGGAGCAGGCTCAAGGGGCCAGATGGCTTACTCCTGCTCCTAGTTCTTATGTCCTTATGTCCTGTCTCAAAGGCAGGATAGAAACGATCATAGGAGATCAATCTTCTCAATCCCTGGACTCCGCTCCTGGAGTTCCTCAAGGTAATGTTTTAGATCTACCATCTTCAGCTGTTTCATCAATGACTTTCACTCCATCATAAGGTCAGAGGTAGAGATGTTGACTGATGATTGAATCCCCCAATATCAATTTCCTGGAAATTACCATTGACCAGAAACTGAACTGCACTAACTACATGAATGCTGTGGATACCAGAGCATGTCAGAGGCTGGGAATTCTGCAGCAAGTAACTCGTCTCCTGACTCCCCAACATCTGTCCATTACGCACAAATCATGGCTATGGTGGAATATTCTCCACTTACCTAATGGATGCAGCTTCAACAACACTCAAGAAGTCCAACGCCATTCAGGACAAAGCAGTCCACGTGATTAACACTCCATCTACTACATAAACGTTCACTCTCTCTACCATTGATACTCAGGCTGGAATGTTGCTGCCCCTCCTGCATGTGAATTGAAGTGAGTGAGGGGCAGAATATGGGAAGGTCCATTGACCTTGAGCAGGATTTTATGGTTTTGGGATGAGCAAGGTCATAAAATCCCATCCCCAATGTCAGCGGTGTGCACAATCTGTCAGATGCACTACAGCAACTTACCCAGTTGCTTTTGACAGCAACTTTCAAACCCTCAACCTCTTATCACCTAAATAATCAAGATCTACAGATGGTTGGAACCCCACTGTTACATTCCTTACTAATGAGGAGTAGCCTCAAGAACTCACTCCACAGACAAGCATCAAGAACACAGATATTTATTGCAGTCTTACTCACTCCACACTCCAAATGACAACTGCCTTCTCAGATTGGTTGCCAGGTAGATCACCCCACACCCCGGGTCTCCTGACCCATTCCCTTAAAAAGGTCTATGTCAAATCACCACCCACCACCTGCAAATCTTCCTCAAACTCGAATATCACCCTGTCTTGAGCTATATTCCCATTTCTTCACTGTCGCTGGACAAATTCTTGGAGTTTCAGAGTTAGTTTCAAGACCGGTGACAGTGAAGAAATAAAAATATTGTTCCAAGTCTGCATGGTGCACGGCTTAAAAGAAAAATCAATTGCAAGTGATGGTGTTCCCAAGTATCTGATGCTCATGTGCTCTGGGTGGTAGAGATCATAAGCTTTGAAGGTGTTGTTTAAGAGCTTTGGCTGTAGTGCATCTTGTAGATGGTGTGCTTTGCTGTCATTGTGCACTGATGGTGGAGTTAACAGGGGTGATTCTCCCATCTCGCTGTGCTCAACTTCTCCAGCTTCCATCCTAAACACGTTAAAGAAGCCATTCCTTACGGACAAGCCCTCCGTATGCAGAGGATCTGCTCAGTTGAGGAGGATCGCAACAGACACCTCCAGATGCTGAAAAATGCCCTCATCAGAACAGGATATCGTGCTCAACTCATTGATCGACAGTTCCTACGTCCCACAGTGAAAAACCATCTTCAGAAGACAAATACAGGACACAGCAGACAGAGTACCCTTCTTCGTCCAGTACTTTCCAGAAGCAGAGAAACTACGACATCTTGTCTGGAACCTTCAACATGTCATTGATGAGGACAAACGTCTCGCCAAGGCAATCCCACACCCCTATTTCTTGCCTTCAAACAACCGCACAACCTCAAACAGACCATTGTACGCAGCAACTACTTCAAAGATGTGCAGGTTAGTTTGATTGGCCATGTTAAGAAATTGCCCCTTAGTGTCCAGGGATGCACAGGTTAGAGGGATTAGTGGGTATAATATGTAGGGATATGGGGATTGGGTGGGATTGTGTTCAGTGCAGACTCGATGGGCTGAAGGGTCTCTTTCTGCAGTGTAGGGTTTCCATGATTTCTGCTCAGCCTTCAGGAAAACAGTGACCATGACATCACAGCACTACAGCAGACTCTGCGAGACGTGCCGGATCATCGACACGGATACCATCATCTCACGTGAGAACACCATCATCTGGTATTCGGTGCATACTTGTTGCAACTCGGCCAACATTGTCTCCCTGATACCCTACAGGAAAGGATGTCCTAAGGCATGGTACATTGGGGAGACCGTGCAGACGCTACAACAATGAATGAATGAACACTACTTGACAATCACCAGGCAAGAATGTTCCCTACCAGTCGGGGAACACTTCAGCAGTCACAGGCATTCAGTCTCTGATCTTCGGATAAGTATTTTCGAAGGCAACCTTCACAACACACGAAAATGCAAAGTCGCTAAGCAGAGATTGATAGTCAAGTTCCGTATACATGAGGATGATTTCAACCAGGATGTTGGATTCATGTCACACTATCTATAACCCACACGACTTACCTAGACTTGCAAAATCTCACTAACTGTCTTGGTTGGAGACAATACGCACCTCTTTAACCTGTGCTTGGCTTAACTTAATTACCTGTAAAATCTTACATTCCAACCGTTATCTTGTGAATTGAGTTTGTGTCTATTTATGCCCTTTTGTGAACACAAGTCCTCACTCATCTGATGAAGGAGCTCGAGACTCCAAAAGCTAGTGCTGTCAAATAAACCTGATGGATTTTAACCTGATACTGCAAGACTTCTTACTGTGATCACCCCAGTCCAACACTGGCATCTCCACATCATGATTCTCAATGGGCCAGCTGGATAGGCGGTTTTTCTCTTATATGTGTACACATTTTGTGTGAGTGGAGATTGCTTGTAGTCTGTGGTTGGATTACAATTTCTAGTTTTCTATAATAAAATAATACTGGCTGCGAAGCCTGACATAGTCTGGAGGATTTGGTCCAGAGTCTATAACCATCTGTATTGTTTTACATTTCAATTGGTACTGAGGAAAAAAAATTGACCTGAGTTCGGTTTCATCTTACCTGTACCAATAATTCAGAGTCCACAAGTTAAAAAGTTGGTAAAATTCAAGAAAATGTAATCCTTAAACTGCACTAAATTCACTGATTCCATTTGGCACACAGGAGCATTTGTATAAATTAACTCAGGTTAGGTAGGAGAATATTGGTTAGGCTGCACTTCACAGTAACTTCATTGCCATGTTAATTTCTGCCTACCAAATAAACTTTAAACTTTAGAGTGTTGGGTTCTATTCTGTTGCCACATTACAGGAAAGATGTGGAGGCTTTGGAAAGGATGCAGAAGAGATTTACCAGGATGTTGCCTAGATTCGAGGATATGAGCTACAAAGAGGGACTGAACAAACTAGGATTGTTTTCTCTGAAGAACCCGAAGGAAACCCACGCAAACATGGGGAGAAAGTGTGAACTTGACACAGTTATCCGAGGGCAGAATTGAACCCGGGTTGCTGCCGCTGTGTGGTAGCAGTGCTAACCACCATGCTCACCGTGTTGCCTTTCGTTGATTCTGTAAGCAGAGATGGACTTTTTAAATTGCTGCAGAAATGAGGCTGCCTGCCTGGAATCCTCTGGGTCATCTTTCAGCAAGAGCGTTCACACAGTTTTGTCAGTTACAGTGGAACATATCCGAGCTTTTCATGATCAGAAGAGGGATAAAGCAAGGCTGCACCTTACACTAACTTTCTTTGGCATATTTTCCTTCCTGCTGCCGTTGTACACTTTTGGCAACCCAAATGTGAGAGCCTAAATTTACTAATTTCAATATTTGTCTACATTCCACATATTAAAGAAATCCCTGACTGAGCAAAATAGAACAAATAAATTCATCAGGAAGCCCAATGGAGATGTTTGCTCGTATGTTAAAACTTGATAGCAAGCTGTTCAAGCTGGCAGGAAAGTGTTCAAGTTTGTGAATTGTTTGCTGATGGCACTGCACTGGCAATCCATACTGAAGTTCACTTGCAACTTCTTATACTTTGGTCCTTCAGGACCTGCAAGGAGTTTGGAGTGTCAGAAATATCAAAGTAATGGACCAAGATAGAGAGACTTTGCCTTTCAACAACATTGGTGGACCTCACTGTGGAGGTCATTAACAGCTTCACACACCTCTGAGCATCAATGATCAGAAACCTATCTCCTGATGCCAAATTCAGCACCATGATTGCCAAGGCTGCAGCTGGCATCTCAAACTTGAGAGGTCAAGTGTGGATCAATAGCTAATTAACCAAAAATGCAAAGCTTCATGTGTACTAGGCTTGTGTTCTCAGCATCCTCCTTTACAAGAATGAGGCATGGACAACTTATGTAAATCAAGAAAAGTGGCTGCACCTTTTATTCCATTTCTCCACAAATGTTGTATATCTCCCAGCCAGACAAAATGACGAGTATGGAAATACCCCAGCGTGCACAGATCCGTGGAATACTTGTCCTCTTGACTCAGCAACAACATCATTGGTTGGGTTGTATAAGCTAAGTGCATGATGGTTCCATCTCTAAAGACATGCCGGGAGCAAGCTTGCCATAGTGCATGAGTCCAATAAGTTGTCTATGTCTGTGATATAAGAACATCTGTAAGCGAGACTTCAAGTTGATCAGGATTAGAATTGATACATGGGCTGTCCTCACTGATGACCAGGATGCTTGAAGACAAGCAGCCAGGAAAGCATGGGAAAAATTCTTGCTAGTTGCAGAGAAGACTGCCTCTCAAACCAGCCTCAAATAATGTTCACTTCAGCAGTGACATAAACCCTGGGTTCAGTCCATCATGTGGGAGATGGATCAAAGGATGCATCAACAATTGTGTTGAACCAGATTGAATTGTAAAGGTAGTGCCTCTACAATGGCTTGCAGCAAGGGAGTTGTTGTAAACACTGTGCAGGTGCAATCATTTGTTCTGCCTTATGGTCTTTGCCTGCAATTTTTGTGTTATTTATTGCCAACTGAATGAACTTGGAATCGCAACCTGGCTATAGTTTCTCTTCCATTATTTTGTTATCTCTCCAATCTCACCCCTAAATGTTTTTCCTTATATCTGACTCTCCTTGGAGGGTTGCAGATCTTACAGCCTGCACTGCAGAGACTTAATGATCCTTTCTTATTAATTCCTGACCCTTCTGCTATCTTGAAGTGTTCTCAGCATTTTGAAGTTGACTATCAATGGGGTATGTAAATAGTGTGTGTGGAAATGTGCATTGATGTAATGGTTTGTAACAAGGGAGTTGTTGTAAACACTGTGCTGGTACAATCATTGAATGCTAATATTTGAATATAAGAAAACAAGTTTTAACACATGAGCAAGTATCTCCGTCGGGCCTTCCTGATGAATTTATTTGTTCAATTTTGCTCAGTCAGGGATTCCTTTAATACCTGAAGTGTAGAAAAATGTTGAAATTAGAAATTTCAAGTGAAACCAGTTTATAATGACCACCTGTTGGAAGTAATTGAAGGTGTCCCACCAATACCGAAATGTATCTCTGCATGGGTGGTCTTGGGACTAACTGTTTCTTTTACTGAATGCTGAATAAGATATTCTCAACCCTTTTTCTGTGTAAAAAGTTTGCATCTTATTCTAACTTCCAAATGTATTCTTTTGATGTATTTTCCTCTCCTACAGCTGTTAAGCTTACTGGTCTGTAATTCCCTGTTTTCTCTCTACCCCCCCTTTTTGAAAATTGGAGTGACATTAGCTACCCTCCAATCTGCAGGGACTGTTCCAGAGTCTATAGAATCCTGGAAGATGACCACCAATACATCCATTATTTCTAGAGTCATTTCCTTAAGTACTATGGCATGTAGTTTATCAAGCCCTAGAGATTTATCCACCTTTAATCCCATCAATTTTTCCAGCGCCACTTCATTACTAATATTGATCTCCCTCTGTTCTTCCCTCTCACTAAATCTTGCATTCTCCAACATTTCTGGCATCCGATTTGTGTGCTCTTTTGTGAAGACAGAACCAAAATATGTATTCAGTTGCTCAGCCATTTCTTTGTCCCCTATTATATATTCCCCTGTTTCTCAGTGTAGGGGACCAACATTTGCCTTCACCAAATTCTTTTTCTTCACATATCTATAGAAACTCTTACTGTCATTCTTTATGTTCCCTGCAAGCTTACTTTCAACATGTGTTTTTCCTTCCTAATCAATCCCTTGGTCCCTTTTGCTGAATTCTAAACTGCCCCAATCCTCAGATCTATTGCTTTTGTTGGCCAACCTGTATGCCTCTTCCTTAGATTGGAAACTCTCTCTAATTCTGAGTCTTTGTCCAATTCTACAGTTGCTTGCTATACTCAGCTTATGCTCAGTTTAGCTAGCATCAGAGGCTATGTTGATTGCATATGGCATTATAACAGGACCCAAGCTTGTTTTCAATTAGCATCTAATGCGATTTGTGCACAGGTGAAGTGACTATATGCAAGGTATTTTCAGCACAATCAGAAATGGTTTGCCAGACACATTTCTGTTGGTCAGCCTGCATGCAAATGAATGGTTAACCTTCCAAGCTGCTGATCAAGAGAAATTACAAGTAGAGTTGAAGAAGATGACTGGAACTGTGTGATCAAAGAGAAGATTTTGAGGAGGCTTTCAGAGATGGAAAGAGAGATGGTCAGATACTGCAGTTTAAGGAAAGTGTCTACAGCCAGACAGCTGAAAGCTCTCCCATTGAAGTCAGCCAGCGCTGGAAGGATTTAGCATAAAGGACTGGGAAAGGATCCAAGGGCAGAAAGAAAAGGCCATAGATGGGTTTTTAAATGAAGGGGACTTTGAATTTGTTCTGATGGGCAGTCAGGAAAGGTCAGTATGTAATAGGCAGCAGGCAATCAGCATTCACTAGAGGATGTAACATGGGAGACAAGTGTGTAGATGTCAGATGCAGAAATCCATTACATGTTTTGAGTCAGCTGCTGAAATCCACATAAGTAGAGCTTGTTTGCTTGATATGCAGTGCACTTTGTGTCTTTTGAGGACACTTTCTACATGTTCCAAACAAGCAGAAGACTTTTGATAAAAGCAAATTACTGCAGATGCAGGAATCTGAAACAAAAACAGAAAATGCTGGAAAATCTCAGCAGGTCTGACAGTATACTGGAGAGAGAATAGAGCCAATGTTTGAAGTCAGGACAATCCTTTACTGGAGCTTGGGATACTGGCTTAGAAGGATATCTGAAGTGAAAAGAATCTAAGTCATAGTGATATGACTGAAGGATTGGACCAAGCTAATCGTTAACCATCAACAGCTCTGAAATTCTTTAATTTGAATACACATTTTGAAACGTAGTATGAGTAATTTGAAATGATTTAGGTGGTGTGTGTGGTGTGTTTAGGAAGAAAAAGAGAACTTTGGTCCCAAAGCTGTCTTTCACTGTATCTTTCCTCCTGCCATTTTTTGTAATTTAGACAAATTGAAACAAATTTATTGCTTGGTTAATCAGCAAGACCATAAATGAATGCTGTGACTAGCAAAAGGTGAACGAAGTGGATATGGCCCTTTTATTATTTAGCAATTTAACAATGAGCAGAATTTTCCCCATAAATGGCAAATAGTATCGAATGCTGACTAAAAACCAGTCTGTTTCTCACTGTAGCAAGAGGCAGGTTTTCTTTCTAGATCTTCTTACGCTGTGAGTGAGATTCACTGGCCTCCCTTCAGCATAAATCTCGGTGGCAGGGAGACAGTGCCACTGTTAACTGGCAGCAGGATACGGGATACAGCACACCATTCACTGGCAGTGGGATACAGCACACCATTCACTGGCAGTGGGATACAGCACACCATTCACTGGCAGTGGGATACAGCACACCATTCACTGACAGTGGGATACAGCACACCATTCACTGACAGTGGGATACAGCACACCATTCACTGACAGTGGGATACAGCACACCATTCACTGACAGTGGGATACAGCACACCATTCACTGGCAGTGGAAGATAACACTGCGGGAAACAGTATGCGGTTTAGTGGCAGTGGGATCCTCTGTCAACTGGAATTTTCACTGAAGCCCCCTCCATGTAGCCAGGAAACCCGTGGCAGGAAGAACAACACAGGACCAGAGAAACCTGCCGTGAAAGGTTGGAGACTTCCAACTTTGTCAAAAAAAGGCAAGGTGTGTGTCTTTTACCATCATTCCTGCTGGGCAGGGCCTATAAACAGCAGCAAGGCAATCTCCACAGCTATTAAAGAGCACCCCATTTCAAATTGAGGTTAAGAACCTCCCTGCCCTATCATCGACAGCATTGTAGCATCAAAGCCCCATTCCTCCTCCTCCAGAAAAACAGGCGCCACCTCCCCCCACTCCATTGTAGGCATCACCCTCCCCTCCACAATGCAAGTATCATCTTTCCCCTCCCTTTCCCACTCACCCACAATGCAGAAATCGGCACCCACTCCCGCAATGCATTCATGGGTCCAATCCCACTGCCCCCCCCCAGTGCAAGCATCCTCTCACATGATGGGAAGCCTGCAATGAGGTTCTGTAGCAGCCAGGTTGATAGTGCCTGCCTGGCACTTCACATTGCCAGGGTATAGTACCCGACCATTTCTCTCACCACCCGAGGGCGACATTCACCTCTGAACCCCTGGCACTGTCATCACCACTGGTTTTTGTTTTTGGAAAGCAGTTGTGAAAGCAGCATGATGTCAAACCGGTGAGAACACACAATGAACCTGGAAAGTAAGGTGTTATGCCATTTAAGAGTATTTAAATCTATTTAAATTTCCATGCTGACACTATAGTTAAGCCCTCAATGCCTCTACTTTCTCAGAAGACTAAGGAAATTTGGCATGTCCGCTACGGCTCTCATCAATCTTTACAGATGCACCGTAAAAAGCACTCTTTCTGGTTGTATCACAGTTTGGTATGGGCTCCTGCTGTACCCAAAACCACAAGGAACTACAAAAGGTTATGAATGTAACCTAATCCATCATGCAAACTAGCCTCCCATCCACTGACTCTATCTACACTTCCCACTACCTTGGAAAAGCAGCCAATGTAATTAAGGACCCGACAAATCTGTCTTCTATCTTTTTCTGTCTGAAAAAAATACAAAAGTCTGAGGTCATGTATCAACCGACTCAAGAACAGCCTCTTCCCCACTGCCGTCAGATTTTCGAATGGACCTACCTTGCATTAAGTTGATCTTTCTTTACACCCTAGTTATGACTGTAATACTGCATTCTGCAGTGTCTCATTTCCTTCCTTATGAACGGTATGCTTTGTCTGTGTAGAGTGTGCAAGAAGTAATAGTTTTTGAACCAAGTCAAATCAAATCAAAAATCAAATCAGATTTGCAGCCTCACTGGCCATGAACCTTGATTATGTTGCTGGCAGGAAGTGGGGAAGGAGACAGTGTTGCAGCAAAGACCTTATTTTGATTTACTGCAGCAAATGGAGCTGAAATATCACCACCAAAATACATTGGGTACATATGAAATGCCCCAGATTTGTTTTTGTAGCTGACCCTGTCTCAGGGTTAGATTTTGTGTCATGTATAAAGTGCATTGCAACAAGAATATTTGTTCTAGAAAGGTGTTGGGAATGGAAGTTGTAAATGATGTGTGATATCCCAGTCTATTCTTCCACCATGTTTGTCTTTGCCTTTTACTAGCACTGGGAACGTGCTATGTAAATAAACAGAAAGTGAAACTGTGCCAGTGTTCACAAGAGTTTAAATGAGACATCATGATTGCAGTGTGGGAATTCAGGCTGTAGAATTTGGTGCCCCCTTGCACCCATAGTTTCAGCATTACACTTGTCATTTTGTGGAGATCAGCAGTATGGATATTACTTAGGTACGAAGTGCAAGTGTACCTATTTAGTAGATTGATTTGATTTGATCTATTATTGTCACATGTATTAGCATTCAGTGAAAAGTACTGTTTCTTGCACGCCATACAAAGCATGCTGTTCATAGAGAAGAAAAGAAGAGGCTGCAGACTGTAGTACTACAGACATAGCTAGGGTGTAGAGAAAAATCAACTTAATGCGAGATAGGTTCCTTTCAAAAGTCTGATGGCAGGGAAGAAGCTGTTCTCAGACTTTGGTATCTTTTTGGGTCTTTAATGATGCTGGCTGCATTGCTAAGGCAGTGGGAAGTGTAAACAATGTCAATGGATGGGAAACTGGTTTGTCTGATGGATTGGGCTACGTTCATGGCCCTTTGTAGTTTCTTGCAGTCTTGGGCAGAGCAGTGATATAATAATAATAAGCTGTGATACAACCGGAAAGAATGCTTTCTATGGAGTATCTGTAAAAGTTAGTGAGAGTTGAAGCAAACATGCCAAATTTCCTTAGTCTTCTGAGAAAGTAGAGACAATGGTGGGCTTTCTTAATTATAATATCAGCATGGAGGAACCAGGATTGTTGGTGATCTGAATACCTAAAATCTTGACGCTCTTGACCATTTCTATTCATCCCCATTGATGTAGACAGGGGCATGTTTCTCCACTATGCTTCGTGAAGTCGATGACAATCTCCTTCGTTTTGTGACATCAATCAGTATATTACATGGATTTGGCAGCAGCATTGCCATTTTCGACCCGACCACTCTACCTAGTTTTTGGGTCTCCCTTAGTTGTGTCTGTATTTGGACTGTTGTAGAGCTTACACTGACATGGAGTATTGATTACAGATGTAGGTTTATCTCAAGTCTATATAGGGTTCTACCTCCAACAGAAATTGCCTTGCTCCATCATTTGGATGCCCACGGATGACATTTTCATACAGTCCTGCAAATGGATGCCCTGCAACCACCCAAAAGCAGGCAGGAGGCTGCATGTATATACAAATTTAGGCCTGATGCTGGTTCTAAAGACCCATTTGCTATTTCAAGTAGAAATGACTATCCGGTGGATAAGGTACCTGATCAGCATCTGTTGAAGGCCGAAAGCTGGAATCTAAAATGGCCCAGAACACATTCATGCCTCCAGCAAAAATCCTGTGGTCCAGTCCAAGCTGGGCCTTCCTCTCCACTGCAGTATGTTTTACTATCTTCTCTTCTTAGTTGACATGCTGTTTGAGCATTGGGTAGCATGTCAGTTGAATTTGATTGGAGCATGAACTTTCCAAATGGATTAGGCAGGCACAGTAAGCTCATTGTTGACCTGGAGATTGCTTTGGGTGTCAGTTTAAAATTGTCCCTCCCACACCCCTTCCATTACATTTCAGTGAAATACAACGAATTACAAGCTTGTCACCAGTGAGTGCAATTTGAGTATTATGCTGCGCAAAGATGGGGTAGAGGCAGGTTCAGTCAAGCTTTTCAAAAGAGAATTGAATAATTCTCCAAAGAGGGAGAATTTGCAGAGTTACCAGGAAAAGGCAGGGGAGTGGCAGTCAGTAACTTACTTCTGCAGTGAGCCAGTTTAGACGTGATGGCCAGATGGCTTCTTTGGTGATTGTGGTCTCTTTAATACAGCACAGCACAAAAGGGTCATCTGGCTTGAGAGACCAATAGGAACTGAGAGTGAGTGATCATCCTAGACATCTCTTGGGCTGACTGCATCTGGAAACCATGTAGTAAGCATGTAAGGACCGGAGCCCACACTGCAAATTTTTTACTCAATAAATTCTTTTCATTCCTAATGAAGCTTGAAGTCTCTTGATGACATCTGGAGTGCCACTACATAATACACTGGCGACAAGGTGGATCAGTTGGATGACAAAGCATACCTGTGACTGTCAGATTTAATTGAAGTTTGGAAAAGAGGTTTACTCACCCAAGTGCCTATTTTGGAATGAATAGAGTCAGTGAGTTGTCGATATACTGCAGATCCTAGAGGGCAGATAAAGTCACCAATCTTACTGTGATAACTCGCAGGACTTACATGAGGAATCACTGATTGACCTCCCTGTCGGACTCATACAATACGAGCTCTCTGATGATTCATAATTACCTTACTTAGTGGAGCTTGTATTTCAAACCCTTATAAAGCAGGCCCCTGAGTGGGTCCATTATTGAATTGTCCTGCTTGCCATCCGTTGTGTTCATCACAGACTTGTACTCTTGTTCTACTTAATTTTAGGCAATAAAGCACTGTTCCTTCACAGCTGACTCCTGGAGTTATTATACCATTTGGCCAACAAGGCAAGAGGTTTGGAAAGATATAAAAAGTTGAAATCAAGACTGAATAGCCTTCAGGGCCAAGAGAAGTAAAACTTGAGTGAAAGAGAAGAGGACAGGACTTGCTCCAGCATTTGTTTCAGGAACAGAGGAATACGCAGGAAACGGAACAGTGTTTGGTGTAAAAGTGAAGACATACCCAATTAAAGGAGAGCTATATTTCAGGTTTAAAAAAATTTGGAAAGAAGGCAGAGATTTGCTGCAGTTAATGAGACTAAGAGGAGAAACAGCGGAAGAAAAGCCTCAGGGAACTTGTCCCAGAAACACAGGAAAGTGAGAAGCTGAGATCTGCAGTTCTGACCCGAACAGAATCTGCAAGAGGTCCAGGTAGCGATCCCTGCACTGAGAGTCTGCAGCCAGTGAAGATTTGAAGTTTTGAAACAACAACCTGCTAAAAACAAGAAAATAAGTTAAGAATTTTTAAAAAGAAGATATTGTTCCCGACTGAACAGAGAGGGAATCACAACTGAAGTTGACAAAATGATCGATATTCAAACAAAGGGACAACAATGGACTCTCCAGCCGGCCTGAAAAATGGGAAAACTACAAAAACTGATGTAGAAATTTTCCAGCACCTAAAAAAGAGAAGTTAAAGAGTTTATACGTAGTCCAAGAAGGAGGAGCTGGAGTTCCTGCATGGGAAAAGCACAGTAAGAAATCTCACAACACCAGGTTAAAGTCCAACAGGTTTATTTGGTAGCAAAAGCTACTAGCTTTTGGGCCTCTGGTCCTTCGTCAGGTGAGTGGAGAGTTCTGACTGTGTTGAGCCCAGTCCAACACTGGCATCTCCACATTGGGAAAAACACAAACAGAGAGGCAAGAGAGAGATAAGCAGCAGCTGTGGCAGTTGACAGTCTTAAGTGGTTATGTATTCAAAGTTGTACAACATTTAATGCAACAACCACTAGAAAGAACAAAGGGCAAAGGATAGGAAAATCAAAGAAGACCTCAGATAAAGGGGATTCTCAAAAGGGGGTGTGTAAGCAAAGCAAGACCTCAGCAGGGGAAATTAAAACCTTGAAGAAGAGACAGTGCTGGAGCTCAGAGAAGATAAAAAAGAGAATCTAAGAGAGGAGAGGGAGCACTGGAAAACCCCAGAGGGGAGGAAGCACTGGAAAACCCCGGAGAGGATGGAGACTGGAAATCCCAGAGAGGGAGAAAACATTGGAGAAGCCCAGGAGGGTGAAGCACTGGAGAATCCCAGTGAGGAGGGAGCACTGGAAAACCCCAGAGTGGGTAAGCACTGGAGAACCCTGGATGGAGGGAGAACTGGAAAACCCCAGAGGGGAAGAAGCACTGTAAAAAGAGGGAAGGAAGCACTGGAAAACCCCAGAGGGGAGGAAGCACTGGAAAACCCCAGAGATGGGAGAAGCACTGGAGAACCCCAGAGGGGAGGAAGCACTGGAAAACCCCAGAGATGGGAGAAGCACTGGAGAACCCTAGAAAAGGTGAAGCACTGGAGAATCCCAGTGAGGCGGGAGCACTGAGAAACCCTGGACGGGGGGAAGCACTGGAGAACCAGAGAGGAGAGAGCATTGGAAAACCCTGGATGGGGAGAAGCACTAGACAATCCCTGTAAGGGTGGAACACTGAAAATCTCAAAGATTGGGAGCATTGGAAGACCTCGAAGAAGGGGATACATGAGTAGAACTCAGAAATAGGGTAACTAGAAGACTCTAAGTGACTGAATGAAGAGCTGAAGCAGCAAGGCCCTGTTGTGTTCCATAATTTGTTATTGTAATGAAATGTTCCTTAAAAATGTTAGCATTAATCTAAAGCAAACAATAAAGCTGTAATCAGTCAGGAGTAAAACGAGCCACAGCAGAAGAAGTGAGAGTGAAGAGAAAAAACTTGGGTAAACCTAATCAAGAACTACAACAAATAGGAAATGAGGTAAAAAGCTGTTACCCTAATCTAAATGAGAAGCGACCCAGCTAAGCCAAGACAAATAACTATGGAAAAAGGTGGAAGCAGCTACGAAATCTATTAGTATCAACAGTACAACATTCATCAGCAAGTGGTGAAAGAACTGGCTTTAGAGCATGAAGATGTGAATTAAAAAGTAAAATGGATTGAGAGAAAAAGTATAAACGAAATTCAGTAACAGAGGTTTTAGAATGGAACTCGAGAAGAACCGAGGAAATCCAATCTAATAATGTAGAAAGTAGAAGCAGGAGGAGGCCATTCAGCCCTTCAAGCCTGCTCCCCCATTCATCTTGATCATGGTTGATCAACGAATTCAATATCCTGATTGCCCCCATCCTCCCATATCCCTTGATCCCTTTAGCTCCAAGGGATATATCTAGTTTCTTCTTGAAATCAGACAACATTTCAGTCTTTACTTTCTACGGAAGTGAATTCCACGCATTCACCTCAGATCTAAAAAGTTTACCCTTATCCTCAAACTATGACCCCTCGTTCTGGACTCCCCCACCATTGTTGACATTATTTCTGAATCTACCTTGTCTAACCCTGTTAGGACTTTATAAGTTTCTTTGAGTTCTTCTCTCACAATTCTAAACTCCAGTGAATATAATCCTAACTGACTTAGTCCCTCCTCATATGACAGACCTGCCATCCCAGGAATCAGCCTGGTAAACCTTCGCTGTGCTCCCTCTATAGCGAGGAACATCCTTCCTCAAATAAAGATACCAAAACTGCAAACAATACTCCAACTGTGGCCTCATCAACACCCTATACAATTTCAGCAAAACACCCCTATCCCTATATTCAAATTCTCTCATTATGAAAGCCAAAATACCATTTGCCTTCTTTACTGCCTGCTGTACCTGTGTGCTTACTTTCAGTGACTGATACACGAGGACTTTCAGGTCTTGTTGAGTATCCACCTCTCTCAATTTACACTTCTGGATGCTATCAGTTTTGTGATGGGCACAAGAACTGCTAGTTTTAGACTAAAACACATCAAAGATTTGATCCATGTTACTTACGTCAGACATCCTATATCATTTACTACAACACTATACCGTTGAGGCAGGGCTATTATTGGGAATTCTTTACAGGTCCAACTGAATGATCGAGTTACCAGTCTTTCATCTGGAATACACAAATGAGCTGGAAAAACCGGCATTCTGCAGAGAGGCAGAAATTGTCCAGTGTTTGGGAGTACCGAGAAAGACATAGCAACGGAGAAACTCAAAGAGGGAACATGTTAGCTGTTAGCTTGTCAGACCCCAGTTGGAGTATTGTGCACAGTTCTGTCGCCTCATTATAGGAAGGATGTAGAGGCTATTGAGAGAGTTAGAGGAGATTTACAAGGATGCTGCCTGGATTGGGAGGCAGGCCTAATGAAGATAGGTTGAGGGAGCTGGGACTCTTCTCACTGGAGAGACGTAGGTTGAGAGGTGACCTGATAGAGGTTTATAAAATGTTGAGAGGAATAGATAGGGTGGACTCTCAGAGACTATTTCCCCGAGCTGAAATGGTCACTACGAGAGGACACAGATTTAAGGTGCAGGGAAGCAAATACAAAGGAGATGTCAGGGTAGGTTTTTCACTCAGAGGGTGGTGAGTGAATGGAACCGACTGCCGTCGGAGGTTGTTGAGGCAAACTCACTGGGGTCTTTTAAGAGACTTCTGGATGAGTATATGGAAAAGAATAGGATAGGGGGTTATAGATAGGTCTGTGGATTGGTAGATGTGATAGGCGCAACTCGTGGGCCGAAGGGCCTGTTTGTGCTGTATTGTTCTATGTTCTATGTTTAGGAGAATTGTCTGATAAGTATAACAGCAAGAAGAAAAAAATGTTGAACATAGAAGTCGAGTTCAATGAATCTACAAGAGAAGGAACATGGCAGCTGTCTGAAAGGAGAGATCATTATCAAATGATGTTAAAGGAATTATCAATTTAACTTGGAAGGAACTCAGAAACAGATAAACTAGATGAATTGCAAAAGCAGAGAATCGACTGAAGAGTGATTATCATTCTCTTTGACAAGAGAAAGTAAATCTGATTGAAAAATTAGTTTGAATAAGAACTTTGATGGGCTCAGCAATAGAGTTTTAAACTGAAAAATGATGTCAGTAGTCTGCACATTTCTCACAAATGAAGCTGGAAGTTGAAGTTGGAATGTTAAGAAGCATTGCTTACAGAGGGCAATAAGCTGAACTCCATGAAAAAGTAACTAGAAAAGAAAAGTTTTAAAAGTTTATTTATTAGTGTCACAAATAAGGCTTACATTAATACTGCAATTAAGTTATTGTGAAATTCCCCTATTTGCCACATTCTGAAGACTGTTTGTGTCAATGCACCTAACTAACATATCTTTCAGACTGTGGGAGGAAATCAGAGCACCTAGAGGAAACCTACGCAGACACGGGGAGAACATGAAAACTTCACACAGATATGACCCAAGCCAGGAATCAAACCCGGGTCTGTGTGCTATGAGGCAGCAATGCTACCCATAATAAGGGCAAGTTCAGTGAAGAATTGAAACAGGAGAATAAGAGCTTGAAGAAGAGAAGTTTGACAATGAGAAACTAACTGAAGAAGTGAAAAAAATCAACACTGACAGCAGAATCAGCAATTCAGACAGAAGAAGGTAACTGAGATTGCATTCCAGAAGAAGATTGCTGAAATGGTCACACTAATAGAAAAGCACAAGAACCAATATGATCAAATAGCTGATCAAAAAGATGCTGAATTGAAATGCTGGAAAGAGAAGAACTTTATCACACGGCCTAAGTACCAGAAATAAGGTACCATGACCATTTCCTTCATAAATAACAGACTGAGTTCATGAATGAAATGTCAAGATATAAGAATGTGTTGTGTTGTGATGATGGTGCCTGAATGCATTGTAGAGTAAAAGTTTAAAGTTTGTTTATTAGTGTCATGTGTGGGTTTTTCAATGAGATTCCCTCTCATTCTCCTAAGTTACGTTAGTTTGAAAACCTTCTAGTCGCTAAGATGCTTGATTGAGAAAAGGGTCTACAAATGATTGGAAGCTGGCACTGTCCACAAGAGTATAGTATATAATCCATGATCAGTGCACAATCTAGGATAAAACTTGGAAAACAGCTCGTCTGTGTGAAAGAATCCCATGCATGACTATATTGAGAACTGTGCCTAGTTGAAGCCCACTATTAGAAATGCTACGTTAAATGCAAACCTCAAGATCTCATCACTGATCAATCACATCAATTTACAAATATCTAACTTGTGGTGCATAATATTTATTTAGAGTGTGGGTTTGAGGAAATCAATTTGGAAGATTGTATAACAAAGTTAAAGGGGGAGGAATGTGGTAATTGTCACGCCTGTCTCTTTAAGGCAGCTCAGCAGAAGTGGGTTACCTAGGACCGATGGAAATTGCGAGTGAAAGATCACCCCAGAGACTAAAATCCTATCTAAAGCAGAATACATCTAGAAGCCGTAAAGTAATGTAAGGACTGGAGTAGCCAGGGAGGCTGCTCCAAGACAGCCTAGAGCTGCAAACCCCTGTATATAGTTTCTCCTATTCAATAAATATTTTTCATTCCTAATGAAGTCTGAAGCCTCTTGACGATGCCTGGAGTGCCACTACATAACAGCCTCCTCCTGTACTTGAACCATTCAATGATTCTCTGTTTAAATCCCTTTTCCCCAACGTGTGTTGATATCAAAGAAACATAAAAATAAGAGCAGAAGTAGGCTATTTACCCTTTGAGCCTGCTCTGACATTCAGTGTGATCATAGCAGATCCCCTGTGGCAATGCTATACTCCCACACTCTCCCCATACATTTTTAGAGTCCCCATAAGTCTTTAAAGTTGAGAAATCTACCAATTTGCTTCTCCCCCACTGCCTTCTGTGGTAGAGAATTTTAGGCATTCACTACCCTCTGAGGGGAGAAATTTCTCCTCACCTCAATCTTAAATGGCCTACCCCATATCCTGAGAATATGACCTCTTGTTCAAGTCCTCCAAACCAGAGAAAACAACATTTCTGCATCCAGGATGTTCAGTCCTGTCAGAATTTTATTCTTTTCAATGAGATCCACTCTATTCTCCTAAATGCCAATGAATACTGGTCTTGTCCACCCATGCTCTCTTCATATGACAATCCTGCCATCCCAAGAATCAGTCTGGTGAACCTTTGCTTCACTTCTCCTCTGGTAAATGTATCCATTCTTAGATAAGGAGACCAAAACTGCATACAATGTTCCAAGTGTGGTCTCGCCAAGGCCCTGTAAAGTACAGTAAGGCATCCTTGTTCCTGTACTCAAGCCCACCTTCAATGAAGGTTAACATATAATTTGCCCTCTTAACTGCTTGCTCTACTTGCATGCTTGCTTGCAATGACTGGTGTACAATGGCAACATTTCCCAATCTATCAGCATTTAAATAATACTGTCATTCTGTTTCTCCATCCAAAGTGGATAACTTTAAGTTTACCCACATTATACAGCATCTGCCATGTTTTGCCCACTCACTCAACTTTTCTAAATGACTTTGACTTCCTCCTCATCACTCACATTTCCACTGAGTTTCATTCATCGGCAAATTTAGAAATGTTACATTTGGTTTCCTCGTCCAAATCATTGATATATATTGTGGAAAACTGGAATCCAAGCACTGATTCCTCTGTGATTCCAGTGGTCACTGCCTGCCACTTTGGAAAAGACCCATTTAGAATCAGAGTCACAGAATTAGAATTCCTGCAGTGCAAAAGGAGGCTATTTGGCCTATCGAGTCTACACCGGTTTTCTGACAGAACAACTTATCCAAGCTTACCCACTGTCTGATCCCCATAACCCCATACATTTACCCTGCAAATCCCCCTAATCAACACATCTTTAGACACCAAGGGGCAATTTAACAATTTAACTTAACTTGCACTTCTTTAGGCTGTGGAGGGAACCGGAATACCCAGAGGAAGACCACACATTCCTACTCAGTGTTTGCTATCTGCTAACCAATTCTCAATTCGTGACAATATATTACCCCTAATCCCTTCTTCTTTACTTTTAATTTAGTATCAGTGCATTAAATTACACTAGCAATATCTCCATGTGTCCCGTTTCTTGCAGTTGACCTGATTGTATGTGTATAGGTAGGTTCATCTTAAACTTCAAGAAAACCTTCTTCTTTTGATTTCCTGTAGTGGCACTCAATGATAAAATGTAGCAGGGTGTGAATGCATCCAAAATAAAATGACTGATATCTTCAGGATTATGCAGATCTTTAATTGATATTTGTTTTCTCTTGATCTGAAAAGTATTTTGTCTAAATTTTTCCAATTTACTTTCAGCTGCACTGAAGATGGGATGTGCAGGCATCACACTGTTACAATGCCATACACCGTTCAAGTATAATATGCTCTGAGCTGCAGCCTGTAATCAAGCAGCACATTCCAATTTGCAGTTCCCTAACCGAAAGAAAATATATCTGCTTTTATATTCCTCTTTTTCCAAGTTCACTGCATCTGAAAGCACTTTACAACCAATGAAATGTTCTTGAAATGTGCTCACTGTTGAAATATTGGAAACATGGCAGCTTACTTTATGCACAGCAAGCTCCCATAAACAGTAATGTGATAAATGACCACAAATATGTTTTGATCACAAAATGTCAAAGGCCAAAACACCAGAATGAATTCAGACATAAAATAAATGTTTATGTAATAATTTGACACCTTGGCCTGAAGAGAAATAGCCCAATCTTAGCAGTACAATACTATACCGTGCTTTAAATTATATAATGGCCCTGTTTGTGTACAAAGTCACACCTTCCGACTTACCAGGAGCCATGACATACAATTCCCACCAATGAATATTAAGCCACTAACAAGCGGAGGCGGTCAGAGCAGCAGACAGTCTGGGTACAAAAATATTTTTCTCTGGTTTCCAATTGATTTTGAGTCCGTTATGCCATAAGATGATACTGGGTCCTTCTCGTAGATGGAACTCGCTGCATCCTGTGGATTAGATAGAATATTTAGGCTGGATTTGTGCAGAGTCAGGCAATTCAGCAGACCTTTAAATTGCAGGGTGGGACCTGGGTGTAGGAGTCCAACCAACTCTTTTTACCAATTGGTCTTATTTTTGCCAGCAGTGTGGGTTGTGGGGGGGGAGGTGGTTGCAGTGGTGGGGGAAGGGAGCGGCAGGATATGAGTCACACAGACAGGAAACCCAAACTCAGCAGAGCCATTCGAACTTGGTGCAGAGTTCAACAACCACAATTCTGGCTTTGGCATGGGACTTAACCCGCAGTGTGGGCATCATGAATTTGTGATTTAGGCATAAATTAAAGAATGAATAATGTCTGTTGAGTATCATGTTGTAAAGTCCCTACTCTTTGAACATGAAAACACAGGCTCAGGCCATCAACTGTCAGTGAGAATTAAAACAGTTGGACTACTTGGATTGGCAAGCTATCTGAAGTAAGTTACATCATGTGGTGCAGTTTCCCTAGAGGTCTTTGCTGACATTTCTCCAAGAGTTATCCTTATTAGGTAATTATGAATGCTTGGCTATATTTCAAATGCTCCAAATTATCTCAGCATGGTTTCTGAGTTCAAGTTTGACAATGGGTCGGTATTGGGACACTTGCTTTTCCTGATACATGATCTTGATCTTGGTGTGCAGGGGATAATTTCAAAGTTTGCAGATGGTACAAAACTTGGAAGTGTTGTAAACTGTGAAGAGTGTAGAACTTCAAAAGGACATAGACATGTTGGTGGAGTGGGCAGATAGAAGCAGATGAAACTCAACCTCGAGAAGTGTGAGGTAGGAAGAACAATGGAGAGGCAATATAAAATAAGGGGTAAAATTCTTAAAGGATGCTGGAACAAAGGGTGTATATGTGCATAGATCATTGGGGGTGGCAGAACAGGTGAATAAAGTGTATAATATTCTGGGCTTTATTAATAGGGGTCTAAAGTACAAGAGCATGGAGTTCACACTGAACTTATACAAGGCACTAGTTAGACCTCAACTGGAATATATTATAGAAAGGATGTGAACACACTGGACAGAGTGCAGAAAAGGTTTACAAGAATCATTCCTGAGATAAGAAACTTTTACATGAGGCTAGATTAGAGAGTCTGGGGCTATACTCTGTTAGATTGCAATGATAACATTAGACTATTATTGTGTGAACAATAATGACATGCTATGAGGGTCAGCTGACCCAGTAAACTGATGACGAAATGATGTGGCAGTCAGCTGACCAGCATAAGTAAGAAGCTGCTAGGGTTTGTGAAAGCTTGGAATGACCCAGGGTGAGGCCTCAAGTGTTGGAGTAATAAAGTTTCTTTATTAATCTTTTTTCTTTAATTTATAATCATAGAAACATACATCACAGAAGGAGGTCATTTAGCTCATTGAGTCTGCACTGACCACAATTCACTCAGGCCATATCCCCCTAACCCCATGCATTTATCCTAACTAGTCCCCAAGACACTAATGGCCAATCCACCTAACCTGCGTATCTTTGGACTGTGGGAGAAAACAGAAGCACCCAGAGGGAACTCATGCAGACACAGGAAGATTGTGCAAACTCCACATAGACAGTAACCCAAGCTGGGAATTGAACTTGGGTCCCCATTACTGTGAGGCAGCAGTGCTAACCATTGTGCCACCGTGTGGCTCCAAAGTTGGAGTAGGTCTTGTTTTATTTTATTGCCTACAATTGAAGAGTTCCTTCTGCTGGATCAAGATTCTTCATGGAGAGAAGAAGGTTAAGAGGAGAATTGATAGAGATGTTCAAAATCATGAGGGGTCGAGACAGAGTAGATAGGGAGGAACTGTTCCTATTCATAAAAGGATAAAGAATGAGAGAGCACAGATTTAAAGTGATTTGCAAAAGAAGCAAATGTGATGTGAGAAAAACTTTTTCATGCAGTGAGTGTTTGGGGTCTGGAATGTTCTGCCTAGGAGTTTGATGAAGACGTGTTCAATCGAGGTATTCAAGATTGTATTAGATAATTATTTGAATAGAAACAAAGTGCAGGGGTATGGGGAAAGGCAGGGGACAAGCACTAAGTCATGATGTTTGTTTGGAAAGCCGGTGCACAAACAATGGGCTGAGTGGCCTCTTTCTGCACTGTAACAATTCTGTGATTCTGTGAATGTATGAAATAGGGATCAGTTTGGTCAGCATTTTGCTACCAGTTCTGTGATTACATGTTTTTACTTGGCAAAGTAATGGATCACTGAACTGTTTCTATACCAAATTTAAAAGCTTTCCTGTATATTGAGAGACATATCCAAAAGGTTACCGTGCAAGCACTTTGAAAAATCACTAAAAATAACAGCAAGACCTTGCATTTATATAGCATCTTTAATGTAATAAAGATCACAAGATGCTTCACAAGAGCAAATCTCAAATGAGATTTGTCACTGAAGCATGTAAGGAGATATTAGTGCAAATAACCAAAGGCCTGGTAAAGAGAGACCTTAAGGAGTACCAAAAATAAGGAAAAAGAAGTGGCGGGACAGAGAGATTATCGCTAGGATTCTCTGGCATCGCTTCAGTGTTTTTCTTGGTGGAGGGATGTTCTGGTCTCACTGCTGTCAATTGGATTTCCAATGGCACCCCACACATCTGGGAAACATGCAGTGAGTATGGGACGCGCTGTCGGCAGGACCAGCAGATTCTGCCAGCGTGAAGAGTCAGAAGATCACACCGTTGAGGCAGGAAATCCAGAGCAAGGGGCCAGGCAGCTGAAAGCTGCCAATGATGACTCAATTAAAATTGAGGATGAGCTTTGCACCAGAGTTGGAGAAATACATAGAAACATATATACAAACTAGAGGCAGCAATTGCCATTCATAGAACATAGAACATTACAGTGCAGAACAGGCCCTTCGGCCTTCGATGTTGCACCGACCATTATAAAAAGCAATGACCCTCTAACCTAAACCATTCCCTTCTCTTCCATAAACTTATCAACTAACCTCTTAAACACCACCAAACTTGGCGCATCTACAACTGCTGCAGGCAGGGCATTCCACTCCCTAACCACCCGCTGGGTAAAGAACCTGCCTCTGATATCCGTCCTATAACTATCACCCCTTAATTTAAAGCTGTGTCCCCTCGTGCTAGCTTTCTCCATCCTAGGAAAAAGGCTATCACTGTCCACCCTATCTAAACCTCTAATCATCTTATATGTTTCGATAAGGTCCCCTCTTAGCCGCCTCCTTTCTAACGAAAACAACCTCAAATCCCTCAGCCTCTCTTCATAAGACCTGCCCTCCATACCAGGCAACATCCTGGTAAACCTCCTCTGTACCCTCTCCAATGCCTCCACATCTTTCTTATAATGTGGGGACCAGAACTGCACACAATACTCCAAGTGCGGCCGCACTAGAGTTTTGTACAGTTGCAACGTGACGTTGCGGCTCCGAAATTCAATCCCCCTACCAATAAAAGCTAAGACTCCATATGCCTTCTTAACAACCTTATCGACTTGACTGCCTACTTTCAGGGATCTATGCACAAATACACCAAGATCCCTCTGTTCATCAACACTATTAAGAATCCTACCATTAGCCCTATACTCTACACATTTATTATTCCTGCCAAAGTGCATTACCTCACACTTTTCCACATTAAACTCCATTTGCCACCTCTCGGCCCAGCTCTGCAACTTGTCCAAGTCTCTCTGCAAACTATAACACCCCTCTTCACTATCTACCACTCCACCGACTTTAGTGTCATCTGCAAATTTACTAATCCATCCTTCAATACCCTCATCCAGATCATTTATAAAAATTACAAACAGCAGGGGCCCCAAAACAGACCCCTGAGGTACACCACTTGTCACCGAACTCCACGATGAATATCTCCCATCAACCACCACCCTCTGTCTTCTATCTGCTAGCCAATTCCTAATCCAATTAGCTAAATCACCCTCTATCCCATACATCTGCATTTTCTGCAGAAGCCTTCCATGGGCCACCTTATCGAACGCCTTACTAAAGTCCATATATACCACATCAACTGCCTTACCCCCATCCACCTCTTTGGTCACTTTTTCAAAAAACTCAATAAGGTTAGTAAGGCACGACCTACCCTTCACAAAACCATGCTGACTATCCCCAATCAATTCATTTCTCTCTAAATAGCTATAAATCCTATCCCTAATAATTCTCTCCAATACTTTGCCCACAACAGAAGTAAGACTCACTGGCCTATAATTCCCTGGAAGGTCTCTCTTCCCCTTCTTGAACAATGGGACCACATTCGCTATCCTCCAGTCCTCCGGAACCACACCCGTAACCAACGACGACCTGAAGATCAGAGCCAGAGGCTCTGCAATCTCCTCTCTTGCCTCCCAGAGAATCCTAGGGTAAATCCCGTCCGGCCCAGGGGAATTATCCAACTTCAAACCCTCCAGAATATCTAGCACATCCTCCCTATCTACTTCAATATTTTCCAGTTTGCAACCCTGTACCTCAGTGTTCTCCACAACTACATTTACATCTCCCTGCGTGAATACCGAAGAGAAATATTTATTCAGTGCCTCTCCAATCTCTTCAGGCTCCACGCACAACTTCCCACTGCTGTCTCTGACTGGCCCTAATCTTGCCCTAACCAATCTTCTATTCTTAACATATCTAAAGAAAGCTTTAGGATTCTCCTTAATCCTATCAGCCAAAGTCTTCTCGTGTCCCCTCTTAGCTCTCCTCAACTCACTCTTTAGCTCCCTCCTGGCTAATCTATAGCTATCCATTGCACTAACGAGCCTTCAAGCCTCATCCTGACATAAGCCTCCTTTTTCCTTTTAACCAGCGAATCAACTTTTTTTGTACACCAAGGTTCCCTTACTCGACCATTTCCTCCTTGCCTGACAGGGACGTACTTATCAAGGACTCGCAGCAGCTGCTCCTTGAATAAGCTCCACATTCCAGATGTTCCCAGTCCCTGTAGTTTCCTAGTCCAATCTACGCACCCTAATTCTCTCCTGATGGCCTCATAATTACCCTTCCCCCAGCTATAACTACTGCCCCCAGCTTCATGCCTATCCCTATCCATCACTAAGGTGAACGTAACCGAATTGTGGTCACTATCACCAAAATGTTCACCAACTTCCAAGCCTAACACCTGGTCTGGCTCATTGCCCAGCACCAAATCCAATGTAGCCTCACCTCTAGTTGGCCTATCTACATACTGAGTCAAAAAACCTTCCTGCACACTTTGTATGAAAACTGACCCCTCTAACGAGCTAGAGCTATAGCTATTCCAATCAATATTAGTAAAGTTAAAGTCCCCCATAACAATTACCCTATTACTTTCACTCCTGTCCAGGATTGACTTTGCAATCCTTTCCTCTACCTCTCTAGAACTTTTAGGAGGTCTATAAAAGACTCCCAACAGGGTGACCTCTCCTCTCCTGTTTCTAATCTCAGCCCATACTACCTCAACAGACAAGTCCTCATCAAACTTCTTTTCTGTCACTGTGATACAGTCTTTGACTAATAATGCCACTCCTCCCCGCCTTCTACCTCCTTCTCTCCTCCGACTGAAGCATTTGAACCCCGGAACCTGCAACATCCATTCTTGTCCCTGCTCTACCCAAGTGTCTGAAATGGCCACAACATCGAAGTTCCAGGTACTGGTCCAAGCTGCAAGTTCCTCCACCTTATTGCGAATACTCCTTGCATTAAAGTATACGCATTTCAAACCATGCCCTACTCCACCCGTACGCTGCTGTGTTTTACAGTTCTCCTCTATGACCCCCCTATTCTCATCCCTCTTAGCACCCCAACTACTCAGGATCCCACCCCCCCTCTGAATCAGTTTAAAGCCCCCTGCATAGCCTTTGCAAATTTTCCCCCCAAGATATTATTAATTATATTTATTCGGCCCTTAAGAGTCTGCTCTACCATTCATTATGATCATGGCTGATCATCAAATTCACTATCCTGATCTCACCTTCTCCTCATAGCCCTTGATCCCTTTACCCCTAAGAGCTATATCTAATTTCTTCTCCAAATTGAACAACACTTTGGCCTTAATTACATTCTGTGGTTGTGAATTCCACATGTTCACCATTCTCTGTGTGAAGAAATTTCTCCTCACCTCCGTCTAAAAGGTTTATTCCTTATTCTCAAGCAATAACCCCAGGTTCTAAATTCCCCCACTATTGGGAACATTCTTTCTGAATATAACCTGTCTAATCCTGTTAGAATTTTATAAGTTTCTATGAGATTTCCTCCCACTCTTCTAAACTCCACTGAATATAATCTTAACCGACTTAGTCTTTTCTCATATGGCGGTCCTACCATCCCAGGAATCAACCTGGTAAATGCTCGCTGCACTCCTTCCATAGCAAGGAAAACATTCTTCAGATAAGGACACCTAAACTGCACATAATACTCCAGATGTGTCCTCACAATCTGGACACATACAATTGCAGCAAAACATCCCAATCCCTATATTCAAACTCTCTCGCTATGAAGGCCAACACGCCATTTGCCTTCTTTTCTGCCTGCTTTACCTGCACGTTTACTTTTAGCGACTGATGCGCAAGTGCACCAAGGTCTTACAAAATATCTATCTCTCTCAATTTGTACCTATTCAAATAACAATAATCTGTGGACAGAGGTTAGTATGTCTCTGGAAATGTTGAGATTCTATGAAGTTAAAACAGTCTTTCCATCATGAAAAATCAGAACAGAAGTAGGCCATTTGGCCCATCGAGTCTGATACGTGCTTCAGTAAGATCACAGCGAACTTGATCATAGTCTCAACTTTGCTTTCTTGTTTGCCCCCAACAACCTTCGAATTCCTTGTAAATCAAAAACCTGTCTGACTCAACCTTCATTATATTCAACTATCCAACATTCATCACTCTGGGATAGCGAATTCCAAAACTTAACAATCCTCTGAGAGAATAAATTCCCCTTCATCTCTGCTTTCAATTGGGACCCCTTATTCTGAACCATGTTCCCTAGTTCCAGATTCCAGCACAAAGGGAAACATTTTCACAACACCTATGCTGCCAAGCCCCTCAAAATATCCCATGTTTAAATAAAATTTCTCATCTTCACCCAAACTGAATCTGCACTTTGATCTTTCGAGCCAAGATCATTTCACACTACTATACTGATCTAATCCTTTATTAATTCAGCTATCCACCTCCTTTTCATTTCTATCCTTTTGATATATTGAAAACTCTTGAATATTCACTTCCCAGCTTTAGTCACCTGGCAACCATGTTTCTGTAATTGGAGATGAATTATAGCTGTAATGATTTGATTCAGTATTTAAAGTGTACTCTTGAATTCAGGGATAAATGAGTGGAAAGTTGTTAACCCCCACCAACAATTTGATGGAATCTCATATTTTCTGCCAAATCCCTGTACTTCTGCATATGTCCTTTCATATTGGAATATAATGTTGTCAGTAACAGGGAATAAGTAACAGGATGGAGACACTTGATGGATATAAAGATGGATTACTGATTAATGGGCAACAAGTTTCAAATCTTTGATCTGCTGATGAGATTATCCTGCTCACTAACTCAGTGGAGGAACTGGTGGATAACAGAGATAAAGAGGAATTTTTTCAGCCAGAGAGTGCTGAATTTGTGGAACTCTTTGCCGCAGAAGGCTATGGAGGCCAGGTCATTGAGTGTCTTTAAGATTGAGAGAGATAGGTTCTCGATCAATAAGGGGATCAGGGTTATGGGGAAAAAGCAGGAGAATGGGCATGAGAAAAATAACTGACACGATTGAATAGAGGAGCTGACTCAATGAGCCAAATAGCCCAATTCTGCTCCTATATCTTATGGTCTTCTGGCTTATGGTCTTATGGATAGTCTTGATCAAATTATCCATAGTGCCCTGATCAATGTCGACAAGGCAAAGGTGATGGGGATGGCTGGAAAGAGCTGCAAGATTCTGATTAATGAGTATCAGGTTGAACAGGCTGATACCATTCGCTGTTTTTGGTCTCATCACGGAAGTTGCACTCTGTGAAAGAAATTTGGGTTACATTTAACAAGGATCATGCATTTTGAACTCTCTTAAAAGAATGTTAGTAGCCACAGCACCTTGATCAGGACAAAAATTTTCTTGCTGAAATATCTTATGTAGAGCATTTGAAATGAAAGGACTCAATCAGGTGTTATGTGTGCTGATTGGACAAATGAATGGGTGCTTAAGAAAGTCAGTGTTAAGAGGAACTTGTTTGGGGCAGTGATATTAAGGAACCTCATCCAACCAAGAGAGGAGTGTTGGAACAAGAGGTTAAAACATTTGGGTATTCTTCATTCATCAGCCTGAACAATTATCAAAGGACTATTCTGTAGTGCAGCAAATGGGAATTCGTGCTGATATTTTATTTATTTTTTATTTTTTGATTACATATTATCCTTTGCTTGCTGTTGCACTAACTGAAATGACAGAAGATAACAATCTTCTCAGGTAGCAGCCTATTTACGTGTAGACCATAGAATCATAGAATCTACAGCACAGAGCCAGGTTCTTCAGCTCAAATGGGTCCATGCTGACCAAAATGCCAATGTAAGCTAACCCCATTTGCCTGCATATCCCGCTAAACCTTTCATTTCCATGTATCTGTCCAAATGTCTTTTAAATGTTTTCACTGTCCCAACCACTCAACCACTTCCTCTAGCAGCTCATTCCACATATGCACCACCCTCTGTGTAAAAAAAGCTGCTTCTCAGGTTCCCATTAATTCTTGCCCCTCTTAAACCTATGTGCTCTGATCCTCGATTCCCCAACCCTGGAAAAAAGACTGAGTGCATTCACCCTGTCCACACCTCTCATGATCTTATACACCTCTATAAGATCATGCCTCAGTCTCCAAAGCTCCAAAAAAAAAGGTCTGGATAAACCTTCTCAGGGCCAGGGAATTTATTCACCTTTCAATATGTTCATCATGATTACTGTTGATAGACTGTGGGGAGGCCTCGAGCTCAGGATATGGACTAACACTGAATCCTCCTAACCACCTCCTCTGCCCTAAATATATAATATATATATATAATAATATCATATATAATAATATAAATACATCCATGTAATAGATGTAATTGCTTTAGGTAAGTACAGTTGTGTGACTGCTAGTTGCTCTCTGGTGTCTCATTCAATATAATCTGTAAATTTGGACATTATCGTGTGCACAATTGAACCTGAGCAATCACCCTCACCTCTTACCAGAGGTGATAATAGGATTCATTCCCCAGTCTAGAGACATTGAAACCAATTTGACATTTCAAAGAACAAAGGAAATTACAGCACAGGAATAGGCTCTTTGGCCCTCCAAGCCTGCTGTCCGACTGAACTAAAACCTCCTACCCCTTCCGGGGATCATATCCCTCTATTCCCATCCAATTCACGTATTTGTCCAGACGCCCCTTAAAAGTCCCTATTGTATCTGCTTCCACTACCTCCACCAGCAGCAAGTTCCAGGCACCCACCACCCTCTATGTAAAAAAACTTTCCTTGTACATCCCCTTTACACCTTGCCCTTTGCACCTTAAACCCCTCGTAACTGATTCTTCCATCCTGGGAAAAAAGTTCTATTCATTCTGTCCATTGCCCCTTATAATCTTGTAGACTTCTATCAGGTCGCCCCTCAATCTCCAACATTGCAGTGTGAACAAACCAAGTTTCTCCAACCTCTCCTCATAGCTAATGCCTTCCGTATCACCCTTGTAAATCTTTTCTGTACCCTCTCCAAAGCCTCCAAATCCTTCTGATAGTGTGGCGGCTAGAATTGAATATTATATTTTAGGTGCGGCCTATCTAAGTTTCTATAAAATTGCAACATTTGCCAATTTTTAAACTCAGTTCTCCAGCCGATGAAGGTAAGCATGCCTTATGCCTGCAGCAGTTGTGGACTCGCCTACTTTGGGGGCATTCAAATGTTCGGTGGATAGACATATGGATGATATTGGAATAGTTTAGGTTAGAGGGTCCACTGGCCGGCGCAACATCGAGGGCCGAAGGGCCTATACTGCGCTGTAATGTTCTATGTTCTATGACTACCTTCTGTAGCTGCATTGCCACTTTCAGGGACCTGTGCACTTGTACATTCAGATCCCTCTGCCTATCAATATTTTTAAAGGTTCTGCCATTTACTATATATTTCCTATTTGTATTAGACCTTCCAAAATGCGTTACCTCACATTTATCGGCTTAAACTCCATCTGCCATCTCTCCACCCAAGTATTCAATCTATGTCCTGCTGTATCCTCAAATGATCCTCATCACTATCTGCAATTCTACCAGCTTTTCAGTCATCTGAAAACTTACTAATCAAACCAGTTATATTGTCCTCCAAATCATTTATAGATATTACAAGTAGCAAAGGTCCTAATACTGATTCCTAAGGGACACCACTAGTCACAAGCCTCCATTCAGAAATGCACCCTTCCACTGCTACCCTCTGTCTTCTGTGACTGAGCCAATTCTGCATCCATCTTACCAGCTCATCTCTGATCCTGTGTAACCTTCTGTACCAGTCTACCATGAGGGACCTTGTCAAAGGCCTTACTGGAGTCCATGTAGACAACATCCACTGCCCTATTCTCATCAATCATCTTTGTCTCATTTCTCCATTGCTGCACAGTGATGGAGCCTGTGTCCTTATGGCCCAATATTATAATGTGGCACATTTATCTAGCAGGGATTTCAATGCTGTTTTTCACAAGTGTTTTTTTAACAACAAGCAGGTTTAAACATTGGTGTTGAAGTAAATTCCAAACTGGAATTCCAAACTGGAATCTATGGAGCATGAATGCCCCATAGATTTTCTTCAGAAGGTACAAAATGTTATCGATAAAAATTGTGTGCTGGCTAAATGTAATGATTCTCTATTGAGTGATTCGAAAGTCAGTCTTTCATTGTGTATCTTTGTGTATTGTCTGGCATTGGGTTTATTGGATGTAACAATAAGTACAGCTGCAAGTTTTGTACAATGTGTGCTAATCTGGCATTCATCTGTGCTCAAAGAAAGATCTTTGATTCCTTGCAGTTTCTATGAATTCTAAAATGTATATTTTTCTGCTTCAGTTTCCTTTGCTGATATTCTCACCTTCTCACCTAAAACCCAATGAAAGGTACAGTTGAGGGAGGCCATTCAACCCATCTTTCTATTGTAACACAATTCGCACACATTTAACATGGTTTTAGTTATCTCACCCTCAAAACCATTCTCAGGATTGAAAAAGACTGTTTTGTATGAAAATGCTTTCTGACATCATTATTTTACCTGTTTGCAACTATAACATGTTGTCCTATAATTCTTATTTAATTTAAAATGATGCATGGGATCTATCTTTCCTATTATAAGTATTTTATGTTATTATGTTATACGATAGGATCGATAGGCGTTTCTGTGGGCAAAAGAGAGACTCCAGGATGGTAGTCTGCCTCCCTGGAGCAGGGATCCAGGATGTTTCAGAGAGGGTAGAGGGAATTTTGAAGGGAGAAGGGTCTAAGGCAAATGTAATAGTTCACGTAGGACAGAAAGATGTAGGAAGAAAGCGCAGGGGGGACATACGTAGGCAGTTTAGGGAGTTGGGGGCTCAACTGAAAGGTAGGGCCTCCAGGGTGGCGTTCTCTGGGCTGCTGCCTGTGCCCGGGACCGATTGGGTAAAAACAAATGAGACACTCCAACGAAATGCATGGATGAAGGATTGGTGTAGGGCAGAAGGCTTCATATTCATTGATCATTGGGAAGTCTTCAGGAGGGAGGGTCATCTATTCAAGAGGGATAGGGAGCAGTTGACTGGGAGGGGAACACATATTTTAGCTGGGAGGTTAGCTGGAGTGTTTCAGAAGTGTTTAAACTAATAGGGAGGGAGGGTGGGGAGAGAGAGGGAACTGGGAGTGGGAGAGAGAGGGATGATATGGTAACACCAGAAGGTAGAAAGGAATATCCGAGAGCTGAGGGTCTTCAGTGCATGTGTTTTAATGCGAGGAGTGTGACTGGCAAAACAGATGAACTGAAGGCAATAATGTTCACGAGGAGTTTAGAAGTGGTGGCGGTGACCGAGACGTGGTTGAAGGAGGGGCAAGACTGGCAATTGAATATTCCAGGATATAAGTGTTTTAGGTGTGACAGAGTTGGTGTGAGGAGAGGCGGGGGAGTGGCTTTATTAGTTAAGGACAACATCATAGCAGTGCAGAGGGAGGGAGGTATGGATGATTTAGGAATTGAGTCTCTATGGGTGGAGTTGAGGAATAGGAAGGGAGTGGTTACTCTGTTGGGTGTTTTCTACAGACCGCCCAACAGCCCGCGGGCCGTGGAAGAAGGGATATGCAGGGACATTTTAGATAAGTGTAGGAAAAATAGGGTAGTAGTAGTGGGAGATTTCAATTTTCCTGGAGTAGATTGGAGAGTGCCCAGAGCTGTAGGAGTGGACGGGGAGGAATTTGTACAGTGTGTTTTGGAAGGGTCCTTGGAGCAGTATGTGGATGGCCGACTAGAGAGGGGGCTATACTGGATTTGGTTCTGGGGAATGAGCCAGGGCAGGTGGTTGACGTCGAGGTAGGAGAGCATGTGTCAAATAGTGATCACAACTCTGTCTGCTTTAGGATATTAATGGAAAAGGACGAGACCGGCCCAAAAGGGAAGGTATTTAACTGGGGGAGGGCTAGATACAGCCAGATTAGGCAAGATCTTAAAGATACCACTGGGATAAGCTTTTCGAGGGCAGGTCGACGAGGTACATGTGGGAGTCTTTCAAGGGAAAACTAAACTCTCTGCAGGAAAGATACGTGCCGGCAAGGAGGAAGGATGGGAAAGGTAGGATTAGAGAACCGTGGCTTACAAGGGATATTGAGGACTTGATCAGGAAGAAGCGAGAGGCTTACATTAGATCTAGGCAACTGGGGACTGAGACAGCGCTGGAAGCTTATAGAGAGTGTAGACGGGATCTTAAAAGGGGTATTAGAAAGGCAAAAAGGGGCCACGAGGTGGCTCTGGCAGGTAGGAATAAGGAAAATCCAAAGGCATTTTACACCTATGTAAGGAGCAAAAGGATGGTTAGAGGCAAGATTGGACCTCTTAGGGACAGCGGAGGGGATCTATGCTTAGAGCCTGAGGGAATGGGGGAGATCCTGAATGAATACTTTGCGTCGGTATTCACGCAGGAGACTGGACAGATGTCTGTGCCTGATGTTGACAAAGTTGAGGATCGGTTGAGGAAAATAAGGATTACGAGGAAAGAGGTGTTGGGGCTGTTAGGCAGCTTAAAGACATATAAAGCTCCGGGGCCTGATGGCATTTACCCCAGGCTGCTAAGGGAGTTGAGGGAAGACCTAGCTGGGCCTCTGACGCAAATCGTTGTCTCTTCCTTGGACACAGGTGAGGTCCCAGAGGACTGGAGGATAGCAAACGTAGTACCGTTGTTTAAAAAAGGTCAGAGGGATCACCCAGGGAACTATAGGCCGGTGAGCTTGACTTCAGTTATAGGTAAGCTAATAGAGAGGATCCTCAGGGACAGGATGTATGAGCATCTGGAGCGCTGCGATCTGATCAGGGATATGCAGCATGGCTTCGTCAAGGGGAAGTCTTGTCTTACAAATCTAGTGGAATTTTTTGAAGAATTGACAAAAACAGTTGATGAAGGACATGCTGTTGATGTCGTCTACATGGATTTCAGTAAGGCGTTTGACAAGGTTCCTCATGGTAGAATGATAGAGAAGGTGAAGGCGCATGGGATACAGGGTCGGGTATGTAGATGGGTCGAGAACTGGCTCGGGAGGAGGAGACAGAGGGTATTGGTGGAAGGCTCTTTTTCCGACTGGAAGCCTGTCACTAGTGGAGTGCCACAAGGCTCAGTACTAGGTCCTCTTCTATTTGTGGTCTACATAAACGACTTGGAAGTAGGGGTAGGTGGTGAGATCAGCAAATTTGCTGATGACACCAAGATGCTTGGATTGGCGGGTACAGAAGAGCAGTGTCAGGCAATACAACAGGACATAGACAGGTTGGTAGACTGGGCAGATAGATGGCAAATGGAATTTAATCCGGATAAATGCGAGGTGATGCATTTTGGCCGGAAAAATGTAGAAGAGAGTTATAGGATAAAAGGTAAAACTATACGGAGCATAGAGACGCAGAGAGACTTGGGGGTGCAGGTTCACAAGTCTCTGAAGGTGTCCTCACAGGTGGAGAAGGTGATAAAGAAGGCGTATAGTATGTTAGCTTTCATAGACAAGGGTATAGAATACAAGAGTAGGAGTTTGATGTTGCAGTTGTATAGAACTTTGGTTAGGCCTCACTTGGAATACTGCGTCCAGTTCTGGTCGCCGTACTATCAGAAGGATGTGGAGTCCTTGGAGAGAGTGCAGAGGAGGTTTACCAGGATGCTGCCTGGTATGGAAGGACTGTCTTAGGAGGAACGATTAAATAGGCTGGGGTTGTTTTCCCTTGAAAGACGTCGGCTTAGAGGGGATCTCATAGAGGTGTATAAGAGTATAAGGGGTATAGATAGAGTAAATGGAGGTAAACTTTTTCCACCTTTAGAAATGGATAGGACGAGGGGTCATGGCCATAGGGTGAGGGGGGCTATGTATAGGACGAATATTAGAGGGCAGGTTTTCACACAAAGGGTAGTGGGGGTGTGGAATGCACTGCCGAGTAAGGTGGTGGGAGCAGGCACGCTGGGGCTGTTTAAGGGTCTCTTGGACAGCCACATGAGCGGTATGCAGATAGAGGGATATAGTAGGACTGTTTAACTATGGCTTTTTTTCCACAGGTAATTCGGTCCATACTTGACCAACAAGGAGCATGCATTCGGCAGGTGGTGCGAGGACAGCTCTTGGATGTTGATTCATGGGTTGCCTGGTGCTTCATGTCGTAAATGAGTGCTTTATCTGGACCATCTGAAGGGCATCATGACAGCTCAGTGACTATCGCTGTAGCTGTGCAGACACTTGGAATTGGGCCGGTGTCTGCGGGAGTTTGTGCGTTCTCCCCGTGGTTGCGTGGGTTTTCTCTGGGCGCTCCGGTTTCCTCCCACATCCCAAAAAATTCGCTCTTAGGCTGATTGGGAAACAAATTGTCCCTACATTGAGACTCTTCCATATTAGGAATAACCTAAAATTAGTATAGGATAATGGAATTGTTACTATATAGTTATGACGGCGGCGCGGGCTCGTTGGGCCGAAGGGCCTGTTTCCCGTGCTGTGTTGCTCTAATCTCTAATCTCTTTCATTGATATTTATTTTTCAACTTGAAAGAAAGAGCAACTTTTCTAGCTATCATCAGGTAAGGTTGGAAAAGTTGTCAAATAAATACATGTTTTTTTTAATAATTCAGTCCGCTGGTACTGCTCACTAGCCCTGTGACCCTTCTCTGTGTCTGGCTGGGAGTGGGCCCATGAACACCATGCCAAAATGGTTATTATTAATGTGAAAGCCAGCAGGCTGCAGGGAAATGAGGGACACAACACAGAGGCCTGATTATGTTTTTGAGACAGTGTTAATGTTCAGAAAACCAATCAAGAACAAAGAACTGTACAGCACAGGAACAGGCCCTTTGGCCCTCTAAGCCTGCACTGACCATGTGTTCCTAACTAGACCATCCATTTCTATCCCTCTATTCCCAGTCTGTTCATGTGGCTATCCAGATAAGTCTTAAATGATCCTAGCATGTCTGCTTCAACCACCTTCTTTGGTAGTGCATTTCAGGCCCCCAGCACCCTCTGTATAAAAAATGTTCCCCGCATATCTATATTGAACTTGCCCCCCTTACCTTGAACTTGTGACCCCTTGTGTTTGTCATTTCTGACCTGGGAAAAAGCTTCCAACTAATCGCCTTATCTATGCCCTTCATAATTTTATAAACTTCTATTAGGTCGCCCCTCAAGCTCCGTCTTTCCAGGGAGAACAACCTCAGTTTACTCAATCTCACCTCATAGCTAATGCCCTCCATACCCGGCAACATATTGGTAAACCTTTTCTGCACTCTCCAAAGTTTCTACATCCTTCTGGTAGTGTGGTGACCAGAACTGGACACAGTATTCCAAATGTGGCCTAACCAACGTTCTATATAACTGCAACATCAGACGCCAACTTTTATACTCCGTGTCCTGTCCAATAAAGACAAGCATGCCATATGCCTTCTTCACCACCTTCTCCACCTATTCTGCCATTTTTAAGAATTTGTGCACTTGCACACCCAGGTCCCTCTATGTGTCTATACTCCTGATGGTTCTACCATTTATTGTATAGCTATCCCCTGCATTAGATCTACCAAAATGCATAACTTCGCATTTAACTGGATTAAATTCCATCTGCCGTTCCTTGACCCAATTTTCCAGCCTACCTATATCCTGCTGTAATCTCTGACAATGTTCATCACTATCCGCAACTCCAGCAATCTCTGTGTTGTCCGCAAATTTACTAAGCAGACCAGTTACATCTTCTTCCAAATCATTTATATATATCACAAACAGCAGAGGTCCCAGTACAAAGCCCTGCGCAACACTACTAGTGATGATGTAGAGATGCTAGCGTTGGACTGGGGTAAACACAGTAGGAAGTCTGACAATGTCAGGTTTCAGTCCAATCGATTTATTTGATAGTAAATTCAGAAGCTTTTGAGGTGTTTCGACTTCTTCATCAGGTGAATGAGGTGTGCTGGTCTCAAACAGCACATATAACTGCACAGACTGTTTACAGATTATTGATCCGAATGCGAATCTTTACACCTAACCTGCTATTCAAGTCTTAAAGTTGCTAACAATGTGAGTGGATGGAGCACTGAGACAGGTTTAACCTCATTCACTTGACGAAGAGGTTGAAACACTTCGAAAGCTTGTGAGTTTACTATCAAGTAAATAGGTTGGACTTAAACCTGATGTTGTCAGACTTCCTACTGTGTACAACACTACTAGTCACATACCTCCAATCTGAAAGACCTCGCCACTGCTACCCTCTATCTTCAATGGCCAAGCCAGTTCTGTACCCATCTAGCTAGTTCACCTTTGATCCCATGGGATTTAACCTTTTGCACCAGCCTGTCATGAGACACCTTGTCAAATGCTTTACGAAAATCCATGTAGACATCCATGGCCTTTCCCTCATCAATCATTTTTGTCATCACCTCAAAAAACTCAACCAAATTTGTGAGGCATGACCTCCCTCATACAAAACCAAGTCGGCTATTGCTAATGAAACTATTCAGTTCTAAATGTGTATAGATCCAATTTCTAAGAACCTTCTCCAACAATTTCCCTACCACGGATGTCAAGCCCACTGGCCTATAATTACCCGAATTACTTTGCTAACCTTCTTAAACAACAGGACCACATTTGCTATCCTCCAATTCTCTGGGATTTCATCTGTATCCAATGAAGAAACAAAGATTTCTGTTAGAGGCCCAGCAGTTTCATTTCTTGTCTTCTCAGTAATCTAGGACAGATGCCATCTGGCCATGGGGATTTCTTTACCTTAATGCTTTCTAAAACACCTAACACTTCCTCCCTTGTAAATGTGATTTGTTCTAACAGGTCTGCACTTCCCTCTGAGACACTACCAATCAACGTGCCTCTCTCCTTTGGGAATACTGATGCAAAGTATTCTTTTAGGAACTTATCTAGTTCCTTAGATTCTAAGCATAATTCCTCTCCTTTGTTCTTGGAAGGTCCTATGTCCCCTTGTACTTGACTCTTTTACCCTAGGAAAGAGCATCTGACTATCCACTCTGTCCATGCCACTCATAATCTTATAGACTTCTATCAGGTCACCTCTCAACCTCCATTGTTCCAGTGAGGATAAACCAAGTTTATGCAACTTCTCTTCGTATCTAATACCCTCCAGACCAGGGAACATTTCAGTAAACTTCTGCTGTACCCTGTCTAAAGCGTCTAGATCCTTCTGGTAATGTGGCGACCAGAATCAGAGTCACAAGTTTATTTTCCTGTCCCAAATCTTGGGGTGCTGTGGTCAGTGTGATTTCCTCATTACTGCTGCAGTTGTGAACAACCCCTTTGATATAAATTGGAGGAATTGAATGTGGAGTTCTCCTTCCTGTGGTATGTACTCACAGCCTTGGCAATTTATGCTGTCAAGAAGGGCATTAAAATGCAATTTTAATATGAAAGTTTCATTGACCTGGAGAACAGAAATCACTGTCTACTTAGAAACTGTGAAGTTGAAATAGTATGTGGGTGCAAGCAATTGAGGTTCTAATTAAATGTTGCAATCGACAGATTGAGATAATTTATCTCTCAACTTTGCCAATAATTTCTTAAACATATTGAAGGATTGCTTTTTCGACCTTGCTTAAAGAATTGCCACCTCTTGCTGAGAAACAATAATTTCTGTAATTGGAATGGCGGAAATAGAATATGTGATTCATCTTCAAGTTTGTGAAGTATACAGGGCAGATAACTGTTGTACTGGGGCAAGAGGGATGTTTATTTCCTTGCTAGTATTCTCCCTGCAGTATCTGGAGTTATTTATTTCAGAAAATAAGTCTTACTGCATCATTGTGCTCAAAGTATGGATCCCGTTTATTTTTAATTTCTTGCCTCCCTAGCTGATACTTGGACTTCTGCTCACACCCTGACTGAACTCAGCAAACCTGATAGGACTGTAGGTATCTCCCTCCATGAGAGAGAGAGAGAGATACATTTGATTATATATAGCTTGAGGGCAGCACTCCATAAGCAAGGAGCAAGGCAAAAAGGCAGTCACCTATCAACTACTGTAGCCAGTATAAGGATTGAAGCTGGACATTGGCATCACTTTGCATCACTTTCTATAAATCTGGCCTGTTGAACTAGCTTGCACCAAAGAATCATACATAGGTTATCTTGACCTGTACTTAGTAAAATTAAACTTTCAGGGTGTCCTAAGTTAAACCTTTGACTCAGAGCCATTCAGCAATGTTCTTGGTACGAGCATGGTAATTGCATCATGTTTCTATGAGGTGAAGCTAATACTCTGAAAGTGTGGGAGCTACTGCAGAATTAATGGCCAATCTTCTTCTGTGTAAACCTTGTATAATAAGTATCTATTCCTATTCCGTCGCATTACACTTTCAGACATAAGCAGCTCTGGATGGTCGCCACTGTTTCATGAATTCATTTATTAATCTTTAGGGGAAGTTAATCCAAATTTAATTGGTCCACAAACAAACACATTGATGAGCACAAAGATGAGGTGTGATCAGCAACTGTCTTTATTCCTGATCTTCAGTCTTGTTTCTGGTTTAAGTTCAAATATTGAATCATTTTTGCACTGAGGTCTGAGTAACTGTGGAATTGCATACAATGGCCCATGTAGTCAATTAGACTCACATCTTGTTCAAAGGTATTTTTGAGAGACAAGATCTACAGGCATCGCTTTGTGAGTGGAAAATCATTCTCATAAATTTAATTGAGTTTTTTGAAGGGGTGACTAAGGAAATAGATGAGGGCAGTGCAGCTAATGTTGTCTACATGGACTTTATCAAGGCCTTTGACAAGATACCACATGGTAAATTGTTGCATAAGGTTAAATCTCATGGGATCCAGAGTGAGGTATCTAAATGGATATAAAATTGGCTTCTTGATAGTGTTGGCTTCTTGACAGTGGTTGTAAGAGTTGTTTTTCAAACTGGAGGTCTGTGACCAGCAATGTGCCTCAGGGATCAGTACTGGGTCCACTATTATTTGTCATTTACATTGATGATTTGGATGAGAATATAGGCAGCATGGTTAGTAAGTTTGCAGATGACACTAAGATTGGTGGCATAGTGGACAATGAAGAAAATTATCTTCAACTGCAATGAGATCTTGATCAATTGGGCCAGTGGGCTGACAAATGGCAAATGGAGTTTAATTTAGACAAATGCAAGGTGATGTATTTTGGTAGAATGAACGAGGGCAAGACATACCCAATTAATGGTAGGACACTGGGGAGAGTTACAGAATAAAAAGATCTAGAGGTACGTGTTCATAACTCCTTGAAAGTGGCGTCACAGGTGGACAGAGTGGTGAAAAAGGCATTCGGCATGCTTGGTTTCATCGGTCAGAACATTGAATACAGGAGTTGGAATGTCTTGGTGAAGTTGTACAAGACATTGGTAAGGCTACATTTGGAATATTTGTGCAATTCTATTATAGAAAGGATATTATTAAACTAGAAAGAGTGCAGAAAAGATTTACTCAGTTGCTACCTGGGACTTGATAGTTGAGTTATAAGGAGAGACTGAATAGACTGGGACTTTTTTCTCTGGAGCATAGGAGACTGAGGGGTGATATTGTACAGGTCTATAAACTAATGAGGGCTGTGGATCAGCTTGATAGTCAATATCTTTTCCCAAAAGTAGGGGAGTCTAAAACTGGAAGGTATAGGTTTAAGGTGAGAGGGGAAAGATACTGAAGTGTCCAGAGGGGCAATTTTTTCACATAGAAAGTGCTGAGTGTCTGGGACAAGCTGCCAGAGACAGTAGTAGAGGTGGGTACAATTTTGTCTTTTAAAAAGCATTTAGATAGTTACATGGGTACAATGGGTACAGAGGGATATGGGCTAAATGTAGGCAATTGGGATTAGTTTAGGGTTTTAAAAAAGGGTGGCATGGACAAGTTGGGCCTAAGGACCTGTTTCCATGCTGTAAACCTCTATGACTCTGTGACTCTATGACCACTGGGGTTAGGTACTGCAGTGTGACTGCTGCCTCTAGAACAGTACCTGAGTAAAGAGTCAATTCCTTCAGAGGAATTGCACTGAAAAAAAGTAGCAAATTGAGAAATATTCATGCTGTTTAATGTAGTAACATCCCGGTATTTGGGCATAAGGTAGCTTATTATTACAGAGCTTTGTGTAGGTAGCAACAATGAAAGTCACCAACAACCATCTAACAAATAACTGAGAGCCAGTGCCCTTAATCCACATTATCATGGAAACAGGGTCTTTTCATTTTTAACTGTTAGACATTTGGGAGCTAAGTGATTTGAGTTTACAGACTTAAGTCTGGGAGGCTACATCAATTGGCAAAGTATAAAGATTGAAAGAACAGAGGAATTGTCAGAGAGTGAGATGGATGGATACCAGGGGTGGGGCCAAATGCGAGTGACAACAAAGCTGAGAATGTTTGTAAATAAGACAAATGGAAATATTTAAAAAATTGTTTGAATTCATTTTGATTTGGCACAGTTTTGTTTTGTTTCTCTTCCTTTTACTTGTTGTATGATTCCTTTTGCATTAGGTACACTATTGTGCTTTGTCCAAATTACTTGTTTTGAATAATGAGCCTAAAGATCCCAGCAAGTGATTCAACTTTAGAAAGAGATGGAGTCTGATGGACTCACTGATGGCAATGAAGACTTGCAACCTCTTCTTGATATGTTCTTCTCTCTCTTTCACTATCCCATGGATGTTTAGATCAATTTGAGCATCCTAACTCCCATACAGTATCTGCACTACAGAGAGTTTCCAGCTCATTCCCCACTAGCAATAGTGCTTGCTGCTGCCTGCACTAGAACCCAGAGTCAGAGTTAAGACCAGAGGCCAGTGTTCTAACCAGGTCTGTTCTGAGAGGCTGAGGTTAGACCCCGTGAGCAAAGCAGCCCCCCCTCACACTCCCTTTGCCTTCCTTACATATTCCTAGACCCCCTACCCAAAACACAAAATGACCACCATGAAACAACTCCCCCTAAGCAGCACAGAGCAGTCTTAAAGCAGAGACTTCCCTCCTTGTTCACCCTCAACGCTCAAGCCTGTGTGTGACTTTTATACTTGAGGTGTTTCCCTGACTGATCTGGCTGCAGAGGTGGTTAAGGTGAGTGAATTGGGATGATTGGGAGCGAAGCTCACTGTTTACATTATGATGAATGCAAAAAAAATGCAAATTAACCCTTCACCCGTTTTGGGTGGGGTCCCAATCGTGCTGATTTTTTTTTAAATGGTAAAATGGGAATGGGAAAGAAAATGTGCACCAGTCCCACTATTCGCATTATGCCCAATTTTACAACATTTTCCCACCGCAAAACAGGCACAATGAGGTCGTAACAGTCTGCCCTGTGTGTTTTTGGAGCAACCCTTAACTTGAACAGAAACCAAGTACAGGTTTGTGGGAGGAGGCAGTTAATTGGATTTCTTGGATATGACCTTAGCTTCCTGAGTGGCCAGTCTGTGGTTGAGGAAGCTGATTGGCAGAAAAAGGCAAAGAGTAGGCTGAGAGGTCAAATATCAGCCAGTGGTCAAAGCAGGCAGGGCTTCTTGAAAAGTTCTGAAACTCAGCAGAAGAAGAAAAGAATAATGGTGAAAATGTGAGCGTAAGGCAACTAAGATAAAAGTCATAGTACGGTTAAAGCAGGAGAGTAGGAAAAGTAATCCCTGAAGCAGTGCTGTGAAGCATCCAGAATAGTCAGAATTTGAGTGGACATTGTACACATGAGGGTGGTAATCCAAATTCAGACCTAACTCCTGTGTGAATAAAATAATTGAGACTCTACCTGGAAAGAACAGTGATTTATAAGATTGCAAGGCTGAAATTAGTACCTCATATGTTGAAGGGACATTGTGAGAATTCCATGGGGCCTATCTTTATTCTATTGGCTATTTAACGTGTAATTTATTGTTTCTACAAAATACAATTTACCTACCAATTCATGCTTGATTTATATTGATTTTCATTTGCTTGCAACAGTAAAACTTCTAAGCAATAAAATCTTGTTCATCAGTTTCTTCTTTTGGGCTTGTTTGGGAAATCCAGTTCTTTTATGTTATTGGGTGCAGGGAGACGGGATTAGAAAGGGCATCTGGGTGTCTTTGGGTCAGCATGGACAAGGTGAGCTGAATGGCCCCCTTCTGTGTTGTAACATTTCTGTGGTTCTTTGTGTATCAGAACACCAGTCAAAATGATCTGTGATCAACAGTGGGAAATCTTAGAATGTATACGAATATATCCAATTTTTAATCTATGAATAGTTAGGTAATAAATACAATAGTAAGTAGTTACTGGTCTAATACTCCAGAACTAATGATTAGTGATTAGTTAAATAAATAGAACCATAGAACCATAGAACATTACAGCACAGAAATAGACCTTTTGTCCCTTCTTGGCTGTGCCGAACCATTTTCCTGGCTAGTCCCACTGACCTGCACCCGGATCATATCCCTCCAAACCACTCTCATCCATGTACCTGTCCAATTTTTCTTAAATCTTAAAAGTGAGCCCGCATTCGCCACTTCATCTAGCAGCTCATTCCACACTCCCACCACTCTCTGTGTGAAGAAGCCCTACCAAACTTTCCCCCCTTCACTCTTAACCCATATCCTCTAGTTTGTTTTCTCCCCTAGCCTCAGTGGAAAAAGCCTGCTTGCGTTCATTCTATCTATATCCATCATAATTTTATACACCTCTATCAAATCTCCTCTCGTTCTCCTATGCTTTAGGGAATAAAGTCTTAACGTATTCAACCTTTCTCTGTAACTCAGTTTCTCAAGTCCCAGCAACATCCTTGTAAACCTTCTCTGCACTCTTTTAACCTTATCTGGGATAAAACATTGCTATAGGTAATAGTGACTGTGAAACTATCAAATTAGGGGAGGGGAGGAGGTGGTTCCATGCTGCACAGCTATGCACTCAACCCCACTGTATGCACATGGCTTTGATTTGAAGTTTCTGAGGCTTCTGAGTAAGCTGAAACATTAGAAAACCTCCCTATTCCACTGGAAGCCTTGACCTGTCACTTTAAAACTTCAGATGTGAGGGGAGCCTACATTCATAGCTGTGTTTATTGACCTTTCTCTTCATGCTTGAGTGCATCCCAAGTACCTTCATTGATCCTAGCCGCAAAGTTTACAAAGATTCTAAGCCTGATTGACAGTCTGTGGTTTCTCCAAAAGAAATTAGTGGTTTGCAAAAGAGGAAATCACTTGTTCCTTTTCATTTTTTGATATATTGCCACATTTTCTCCATCGCAAAAGGCATGATAATGCTTGTGAATAATTATACAATGCTAGTCAATATGAGTATTGGCTTATCTTTGCAGGACAGATCCCTATGATGACTCACCCTACATTAAAAACACATCTACATTACATTACAGCACCTAATAGCAATACTTCGCAGACTGTGGGCATTGCTGGCTGGGCAATATTTATTACCTATTCCTAATTGCACTTGAAAGGGTGATGATGAGCCACTGCCTTATACCACTTCAATCCATGCAATCAGATACATCCTCAGTGAAATCAAACACTTAGAGGTGTCAAAACATAGAAACATAGAAGATAGGAGCAGGAGGAGACCATTTGGCCCTTCGAGCCTGCTCTGCTATTCACCACAATCATGGCTGATTGTCCAACTCAATAGCCTAATCCTGCTTGCTCCCCAGAACTCTACCCACAACCTCTATCTTCCTCTGCTTTAATTATTTCTGTAAGTTTCTTTCACACTTTTTTTAACCAATGCTTACACAAAAAAATATTTATTTGAGTTCCCAAGTATTTAGTCATCTAAACCCCTCAATATTTCCCACAGATATACGTATGCATTCCTTAATCTGTTAACTCATACTTATCCACGTTATATTGCATCTCATACTTCCTCTCCATCCTCTAACCTATCTATTTTCTTGAAGATTTTACTGTCCTTCTTACTATTTGCTAAAACTCTTATTTCTGTATTGTCAGACAGTTCAACATTGACCTCCTTTACCAGGCTAATTCTGGCAATGGTGGGATTGATTATGAGGAAGGATTGACTAGGTTAGTACTGTTTTTCTGGAGCTCAGATGACTGGGGGGGGGGGGTGAAATCTCATGGAAATTTTGATCCCTTTTGCCCCAAATGCTGTATCTAGCCATCTCTTGAATACATTCAATGTTTTGGCATTAACTACTTCCTGTGGTAATGAATTCCACAGACTCACCACTCTTTGGGTGAAGAAATGTCTCCTCATCTCTGTCGTAAATGATCTACTCTGAATCCTCAGACTGTGACTCCTTGTTCTGGAGTCCCATTGGGAACATCCTCCCTGCATCTAACCTGTCTAGTCCTGTTAGAATTTTAAAGTTTCCATGAGATTCCGCCCCCCCCCACTCCCCAGTCATCTGAGCTCCAGAAAAACAGTACTAACCTAGTCAATCCCTCCTCATAATCAATCCCACCATTGCCAGAATTAGCCTGGTATAAGAGGACAATGTTGAATTGTCTGACAATACAGAAATAAGAGTTTTGGCAAATAGTAAGAAGGACAGTAAAATCTTCAAGAAAATAGATAGGTTAGAGGATGGAGAGGAAGTATGAGATGCAATATAACGTGGATAAGTATGAGTTAACAGATTAAGGAATGCATACGTATTTCTGTGGGAAATATTGAGGGGTTTAGATGACTAAATACTTGGGAACTCAAATAAATATTTCTTTGTGTAAGCATTGGTTAAAAGGAGTGTGAAAAAACTTGGAGAAATAATTAAAGCAGAGGAAGATAGAGGTTGTGGGTAGAGTTCTGGGCAGTGCAAAACTAGAATTAGCATAAACAAGATGAGTTGAATGGCCAACTTTGGTGTTGTAAGTGCATGGTTCAGCATTTCTATGACTTTTTATCGGTTTGACCCCAGTCTGTGTTCAGTTATAATTCTATGATTTCTATAATTTCAAAGATGCTACAATTTGCTTTTGTTGCTGGGTCAATCCCCAGTGATCATCCCACCCCAGCTCAGAATTGTTGCAGTGCAGAAGAAGGCCTTTTGGCCCAATGATTCTGCATTGGCTCTCCAGATGAGCAATTGATATTTTCCCACCTTCTCTCCATAATCTTGCACATTCTTCCCTTTCAGATAACACTCTAATTTCCTTTGGAATACCTTGATTGAGCTTGTCTCCACCACAATCTCAGGCAGTGCATTCCAGATCTTAGCCACTCACTGCATGAAAAAGTTCTTACCTCATGTCACTTTTGGTTCTTTTATCTTTTGCTTTGCATCAATGCCCTTTCATCCTTGATTATTTCTCCCAATCTAGTGTATCTATAAACCTCTCACGATTTTAAATATCTCTATCAAATCTCCTCTCAGCCCTCTCCAAGGAAAATAGTCCAAAACTCTCCAATCTATCACCATAATTGATATTTCACATGCCTGGGACCATTCTCGTAATCTTTTCTACACTTTCTCCAATGCCTTTACCTTTCCTAAAAGTGTAATGCCCAGAAGTGGATGAAGTTGTCCAGCTGCACCTTTTTCTTTGCTTTGGGTATTCCTGTGTGGCCATCAGTTGTGGACAGGATCTGCCTCAGCTGCCCACCCTGTCCTCGACCTGCTCGCCCTCACTGAATAGGTTTCTGCACTGGAAGAATGGGTTCTTGAGGTAGGATTCTGAAAGCCCGACGGCACCGCTGAAACCACACCTCAACAAGTGTGGGTGCCACGAGGAGAGGTGACTGTGGCTGGTGGAGCAAGTTACAGGGGAAGGAACTGATTAAAACTGAGGTTTAAATTATCTACATGCTTCTGAGTGTTTATTTTTTTTACAACACTCTGGAATGCTTTCATTAAAAGCATTATTATTGTTTAAAAGAAAGATCAGCAGTGTATTTCTACAAAATGTCCACTTGTTAATACATGAATTACAAAGAATGGTTGGTGATTTGCTTTGTGTTTATATTGATCCAATCTTAATAGTTCACTGCCAACTATACACTTAATCCTTATTTAATATTGGATTTTGCCAGTTCAGTAGAAATGTTGTGGGGATTTGTATAATTGCCTGGCAAGGCTAGTGTCAGATTATCATATTCATTGTGACAATAACTTTTGGTTGCTCTGGGCAAATGACTAAATGCAGGTATTCAGAGATGAATACTGAGTCTGTTGGTTTGCAGTTCTGTTACTCTGGCTTGGTGCCAATCGGCCACTGGCACTCTTAATCACTTTAAATATGTTTTACATTTTGTGTTTTCATTTAGCCTTTGCTGAAAACACAGAATTTAAAAAAAAATTGAAGATGTGCATTTCTGGCTTTGTGGATCAAAGATGCTGAATTGCTGTAATGTGGTTCATGTAGCCAAGAATTACTGATTTGCTCTCTTGCACCTTCCCCATCTCCTCATGTTTTAATAATAAGGCATGACAGATTTGCTGAGATGGTCTTCAGTCAATAATTAAAGTATTGGGAAACTCACCCTCCCCCGCTTTCCCAGTGTTCAGATACATCTCTGGACTGTCAGGCAGTTGATGTTGTTTGTGAATTTACCCTCCATTGCATAACTGGCAGAAAGAAGAAGTGATTAGCTGTTTTGCTGTATCCCAAATTCTGTACTAGAATGCTAAAAACCACAGCTTTCTTTTTGGCATGAGGAGTGGTGAAGAGCATGGGAGTGATTAGCTTCATCTATGAGACCAGATTTTTTATCCAATTCATTGGGAATTAATCTTCCAATATGGTGGACAGGGAGCATACATGTGAAACAAGTTTGAAGCCGACTGCTCACTATATTGTCAAAGATCAACATGTAGTACCTATGCCCAAAATATCATAAGATCAGTTGCACGTGCAAATAAGGGGCATGATATCTGTTTAGGCCCGTCCACTGCAAGACTGATTTTCTCTGAAACAGTCGCCAGCAGGAAACCAGGCTTATGTTAGGTCTACAGGTGATTCCCAAAGGGATCTCTGCCACAACCAGTAAGGTCAGGATTTAAAATACACCTGTTCGGTTAGCTGAAAGGAGGAGGAGGAGGCACCTGACTGAATATTTAAAAAATATGAGCCACTGCCATCACTGGGAGCTCTCCCGTTCCCGCAGTCTCTATCAATACTTCCTTCCCATGTTGCAATAGTTAAGGATGAACTACAAAGAAATCTTGAGCCTACGGAAAGATCAGCTATAATCTTATGTTTCACACAGACTGGTGAATGCCTGGAACGCGCTGCCACAGGAAGCGGTGGAAGCAGATTCTGTAACAACATTCAAAAGACAACTGGATAGATAAATGAATCGGCAGGAAATAGAGGGATATGGATCACTTAGAGGCAAGAAAATATTAGATTAGAGAACCATCTGTGTCAGCACAGACTTGATGAGCCAAAGGGCTTGTTCCAGTGCTGTACTGTTCTTTGTTCGCTTTGTTCCTTATTGAATGATGGGGTAGGTTTGAGGGGCCAGATGGCCTACTCCTGCTCCTAGTTCTTATGTTCTTATGTTAGTTTTGATGTTCAACGTATTTATCACTATAGATCAGTAATCAACAAAACAAATAGTATTATTTAAGGTAAAAGTGACAAATAAAAGCTAGAACAAATCATTCTCAAACTGCTTTGTTGAACCATTCCTTGAGTACAACTTCAGTCTGGTCACCAAAGCAGAAGATGCTGGTGGGAATTCAGAGGCAGGCTGGGTTCCTGGAGGCACAGATCTCAAATATAATAAAAACTTGAAGAAACTTGTCTGACTGAGTGGGGATCATTGAGTGGTATGCAAAAGAAAAATTCAAGCAGTAATTTCAGATGAAATCTGACAGTTAGACGGCATAGGTTCAAATTGGTAAAAGTTAGGCTTAAGACTGGATTCAAGTAGATTGTCACACACTCAGATTAATATACGGAAACAAGACTTCAGTTGTAGGACTGAATAGTCTCCAGATTAAACAACTGTGGTGATTAAATATTGAACAGAATAATGGTCCTGAAATTGCTGAAATTTTATTAACTTATCTATGAGGCATTGGAGAGCATGCAGAAGGGATTTGCTAGAATGTTATCAACTCAGTTCTTTAAAGAGAGGCAACCTTGGATTTTTGGAGAATAAAGTGGAGATTGGGCAAAGGTATCTAAACCATAAATGGTTTTGATGAAAGCAGGAAACTTGATTACCTAAGGAGAACAGGGATTATAGGGAAAAGACAGGAGAATGGGAATGAACAAAATATTAGCCATGATTGAATGGCGGAGCAGACTCAATGGGCCGAGAACTATGCATTCTTACGGTCTTATGGTTTTTAGTGGCACAAATGTTGGTAACCAGAGGACACAATTAGAGGATTGGCAAAGAAGAAGAGATGATATGAGTAAACATTGTTTTACACAACAACTTGGTCTAATGAGGAATGTACTGCCTGAAAGGACATTGGTAGCAGATTCAATGGTAACATTCAAACGGGAATTGTATAAGTACATTTGGGAGATTTTTCACTGAGCTATCTGGAAAGAGCAAGGGAGTGAGTTTAGTTCATAGCTCTACCAAAGAACTGGCACAGGCACAGTGACCTGAAAAGCTTCCTTCGGTACATTATAATTTTATGAGTAACAGAGACAAATTCTCTGGAGTTATTTAAGAAACAGCAAAATGTTGCATTGGGAGGGAACTATAAGTTCTATTTGGTTGAGTTAATTAAAATGGACTGAATGGTCTTCACCATCTGGACTTATCTATTATGAGTCGCAATTTGGTGGACATAAATAAAAAAAAATTAAACCAAGTCTGCACAGGTATGATGGCTTACAAATGGTGCTCTCCTTCTGGGTAGAGAAAGATTGCGATTCCTTTTCCCTCTGCACTATGGGGATTACTAAAGTTGATAAAGGCACAGATGTACAGTTGTCCCATGTAGCAAGCACTTGTGAGAATTTTACTGACCAAACATTTCCATGAAGGAAAGAGTTTTCACTGTTAGTACTGGAAAGTTGTCATGGGGTTGGCTCGAGACGGTAATCTTAAGAGTAAGGTTTTTTCCTGTGGAATAGAAAGGGCTGAGGGGGGAATGGGATGAGGGCGAGCTTAGGTTAGTAATAATAGGAAGCTGTGCAACTTCCAAGCTGAGGCTTGTTCTAATGCTTTCTGTAAGGTTCTCATTCAGTGTTTTTTCAAAACTCACTTTACAGTCAGCAACTATAAAAATAGTTTTTCTTTGTTTCATCAGAATGTTTGCGAAAGGATTGCTTTTAGAGATCATTCTCCCCTTGACCCACGCTGATATCTCTTCTTTATTTTCCTCACTTTTTCAGAATAAGAAAATTGAAATAATGTAAAGCACTGATGGAATTTTTCTGCAGTCGGTGCAGTTTCATATAAATTGCAGTTATTGGTCCACTGTATCACATTTTATTTTGTATTTTAGACTAGTTTTTACTTGCTCTGGGTAAATAATATTTGTCACCTGTGACCCTGAAGGGCAATAGCGCGACAGAAATATAATTTCATTGCCTCTTTCCTCTTTTTTAACTCTTCCATCTTTCCACACTGATTGACTTTAACAACAACTTGCGTTCTAAACTGCATTTGAGGCAACAGATGTCTGAGCGTATCACAAAAACGATGTCAGTAAAAGTATTTTTGACTCTGAGCTATTGGAGAAGATATTAGGGTAAATGACCAAGACCTTGGTCAAAGAAGAAGATCTTAAGGAGTCTCTTAAAGGAGAAGAGAGAGCTGAAGTTTTGGGAGAGTGTGCAAAAGCTCAGGGCTAACACAACAGAAAATTTGTCTCCACCAATAGTGGATGGACTTTAAATTGGACATGCACAAGAGGACAAAATTAGGAAGAGTGCAGAAATCTCAATGGTTGGAGGAAGATATTTGAAAATGCTAAATGCTACATGGTAGAACTCTCACTTCTGGGCTAGAAGTTCTTGGGTGTAAATCCCATTCCAGACACTTGAACCCATGATTCCTGTTTGCCACCACGAATGTAGTACTGAGAGAGTGCTGTACTGCCAGAGGTAAGATTTTTCAGATATGTTTTGTATCCCAAATATTGAGCTTCCCTTCTTCATCCCTCCAAGGTGAGAGAGTAAAAGAACGCCTCAGTATTAATGGATAATTTTGTTTCAGCTTGCCATTTATTTTGAATCTAATGTTACAATGAAAGTATACATTTTATTGATAGAAGCTTTTATTGATTTTTCCTCCTAAATTTTACTTTCTAAAATGAATTTAATTTGCCATATTTTATGTCTTTTTACCTTTCAGTGAGAATCTTTATTTAAAATTTACCTTAAATTTTCTTACATTTTGAATGAATGATCTGTAACCTGTATTGCTGAAGGAATAGTTGACTGGATGTATGGGATGCAGAATCCCATCTTGGCAATGTGTTGTTGATGGATTCTGTTTATTTTATTAGCTGTGGTGCTCTGGTTGATTGCTTCACAGAACTTGTCTGCTGTACAATAGTTTTTCTTTCACCTTTTTTTTCTTATTGCTGATGAATTATTTTACTGGCAATATCTGAATTTTGCATGGGCTAGCAATACCCTCATGACTGCTTTAAAACTTGGCATCATCTGCAGTGTTTGCTCAGAATACATTGCAAACTTTGTTGCACTCCCCACAACCCCAACCCCAACCCCAACCCCAACCCCCACCCCAACTCCAACACCAACCCTAACTCCAACCCCAATCCCAGTCCTAAACCTAATTCTAACCTAAACCCTGACCCCAACCCCAACCCCTACCTCAATTCCAACACCAACCCAACCCCAACCCCAACCTTAGTTCTAAACCCAACTCCAACCCAAACCCTAACCCCAACCCCAGCCTTAAATCCAACCCCAACCCAAACCCCAACTTCAACCCCAAACCCCAATCCAACCCCACACCAACCCCAATCCCAACCCAACCCCAACCCCAACTTTAGCCCCAAACTCTACCCCAAACCCAATTTCAACCCCAACATGACACCAACCCAATCCCAACTCCAAACCCAACTCCAACCCCAACCCATTACTCCAACCCCAACTCAATTCCAACCCAATACAATCCCAACCTTAATATAACCCTCCCTTGCAGAGAGACTTGGACAAGTTACAGAGCTGGGCTGAGAGGTGGCAAATGGAGTTTAATGTGGAAAAGTGTGAGGTAATGCACTTTGGCAGGAATAATAAATGTGTAGAGTATAGGCTAATGGTAGGATTCTTAATAGTGTTGATGAACAGAGGGATCTTGGTGTATTTGTGCATAGATCCCTGAAAGTAGGCAGTCAAGTCGATAAAGGTTGTTAAGAAGGCATACGGAGTCTTAGCTTTTATTGGTAGGGGGATTGAATTTCGGAGCCGCAACGTCATGTTGCAAACTGTACAAAACTCTAGTGCGGCCGCACTTGGAGTATTGTGTGCAGTTCTGGTCCCCACATTATAAGAAAGATGTGGAGGCATTGGAGAGGGTACAGAGGAGGTTTACCAGGATGTTGCCTGATATAGAGGGCAGGTCTTATGAAGAGAGGCTGAGGGATTTGAGGTTGTTTTCGTTAGAAAGAAGGCGGCTAAGAGGAGACCTTATTGAAACATATAAGATGATTAGAGGTTTAGATAGGGTGGACAGTGATAGCCGTTTTCCTAGGATGGAGAAAGCTAGCACGAGGGGACACAGCTTTAAATTAAGGGGTGATAGTTATAGGACGGATATCAGAGGTAGGTTCTTTACCCAGATGGTGGTTAGGGAGTGGAATGCCCTGCCTGCGGCAGTTGTAGATGCGCCAAGTTTGGTGGCGTTTGAGAGGTTAGTTGATAAGTTTATGGAAGAGAAGGGAATGGTTTAGTTTGGAGGGTCATTGCTTTTTTCATAATTGGTCGGCGCAACATCGAAGGCCGAAGGGCCTGTTCTGCGCTGTAATGTTCTATGTTCTATGTGCTATGTTCTAACCCCAACCCAACCCTAATTCCAACTTCCAGCTCCAACCCCATCTCAATTCCAACCGAACACCAATCACAACTCCAAACCCAACTCCAACCCCAACCCACACTCCAACCCCAACTCAACTCCAACCCAATATAACCCCAACCCCAACACAATCTGAACACCAATCCCAACCTAATTCCAACCCAACAACAACCCAAATCCAATCCCACTACGAATCCCAACCCTATCCCAACCCAAACCCTACCCCAACCCCAACCCCAATACCAAACCCAACCCCAATGCCAACCCCAACCCTACCTCTACCCCAACCCCAATCCTAACCCCATCCCAATCCCAGCACCAATCCAAACCCTACTCCCAACCCCTACCCCAATCCCTGCCCCAACTCCAATCCCAACCCTTACTCCAACTGCGACTCCAACCCCAACTCCAACCCCAACCTCAATCTCAATCCCAACACCAATTCTAATCACAATCCCTACCTCAACCCCTGCCCCAATCCCAATCCTAACCCCTACCTCAACCTCAATCCAATCCCAACTCCAATCTCAAAACCAACCCCAACCCCAACAGGACCCCAACCCAACCCAACTCCAAACCCAACACAACCCCAACCCCAACTCCAACCCAACCCCGTTTCAACACTACCTCAATCCCAATTCCAACCCAATTCCAATCCGACCCCAACTCCAACCCAACCCCAATCCCAATCTAACCCCAACTCCAAACCAACTCCAAGTCCAACCCCTACCCCAAGCCTAACCCCAACATCAACCCCAACCCAATCCTAACCCCAACCCAACCTCAACACAACCCCGACTCCAAACTCACACCAAAACCCAACCCCAACCCAATACCAATCTTAGCACCAACCCCAAAACCAAAACATAACCCAATCCCTACACCAATGAAAAACCAAACCATAGCCTCAACCTCTACCCCAACCTCAATTCCTATCCCAACTCCAGCACCAAGAAAACACCAACCCAACACCAACTCCAACCCAACTCTAACTCCAACCCCAACCCATACCCAATCCCAACCCAGCCCCAACACAATACCACCCCAACCCCAATTCCAAACCCAACTCTAATCCCTAACCCAAGTGGAAGCTAACGTCTACCCCAACCTAACCCCTGCCCCAACCCTAACACAACCCCAACCCAACCCCAACTCCAATCCTAATTCCAACACTACCCCAACCCCAACACAACCCCAACCCAACTCCAGTGCCAAGTCCAGCCTGTACCTCAACCCCACCCAACACAACTTCACCCCAACCAAATCCCAATCCAACCCCAATCAAACCCCAATCCAATCTCAATCCCAAGCCAACACCACTTACAGCACCAATCTGAACGCAACTCTAACCACAACCCCTGCTACTACCCCAACCCAATACAACTCCAACCCAAACCCAACCCAATACAATCCCAACCCAATCTTAACCCCAGTCCCAGCACAACCTCAACCCCAACTCAACCACAATGCAAGTCCATCTCTAACACCAATTCCAACACAAACCCCAACCTGTACCCCAATCCCAGCCCCAATTCCACTCCAACTCCAACTCCAAACCCAAATCCAACTCCTACCCCAAATCGAACTCAACCTCTATCCCAACCCAACCTCTACCCCAACCCAAACCCCAATTCTAAATCCCAACTTCAACCCAAACTCCAACTCTTACCCCAACCCAATCTCTATCCCAACCCCTACCCTGACCCCAACCCCAACCCCAACCCCAATCCAACTCTAACCTCAACCCCAAACCAACTCCAACTGCAAATCAACCCCAACCCCAACCCCAGCCCCTACCCCTACCTCAACCCAAACTCCTATCCCTCTTCACCACTAATGTTCTCACTTTACCTTCTGAAGGATACCATTTCATGACACCCTGTGACCTGTTTCTCCAAAGGTTATTCATGTGAGCAGATAGTGAATTTTGGAAGGCTGTTATTATAGATTGCATCATAGCAGAATCCGTTCTATTTTGCATCCACGTCTAACAGCAAGAGTCACGGGTTAGTGGGCAGGACTGGAACTATCACTGATTTATTTTTGTCTCTCTTTGAGATGAGATGACGACCCTGAAGTCTTGAACTTCTGTGATCCTTTTCTTGATCTCAGGAAGTCCCAAAACCATTTCTCATCCAAGAAAATATTTTTGGAGCTTTGGCAGCATTGTAATAATGTAGGAAAGGCAAGGGTTAATTTGTACATAGCGAGGTCACACACCAACAATGTGATAATAATCAAATAATTTGTTTTCAGTGATGTTGGTTGAAGGGTTAAATACATATGAGCATATAAATTAGGAGCAGGAGTAGGTCACTTGGCTCTTCAAGCCTGTTCCACCATTCAGTAAGGTCATAGATGATCTGAATGTAATCTCAACCCCGTTTTCCTGCCTACCCCCAATAACCATTCAATCCTTCGTTAATCAATAATCTTTCCAGTTCTGCCTCAAAATGTCCAAAGATGCTGCTTCCATTATTTTTTGAGGAAGAGAATTCTAAAAATCACAACCCTCTGAGTGAACAGGACATCTCACCTCTGTCTTAAACAGATGACCCTTATTTTTAAACAGTGCTAAATTTTTGGACAAGAGGGAACATCCTCTCTAACAAGAATTTAAAGTTTTCGGTCAAGTTGCGTCTTCCTCATTTAAACTCTGGGAGATACAAACTTAACCTTTCCAGCCTTTCTTCGTAAGACAACCCACCCATTCTAGATGTTGGTCCACTAAACCTTCCCTGAACTACTTCCAACACATTCGTACACAGTACTCCAGATGAGGTCTTTCGAGTGCCCTGTATAATTGAAGCATAAACTTTCCCTATTTTTGTTTTCAATTCCCCTCCCAATAATTGATTATATTCTGTTAGTTTTCCCAATTACTTACTGTACCTACACACCTGCCTTTCACAACGTTTTAATCTTTGGATGTCTGCTTTTCTTAACCTCCTTATTTCAGTCCTGTATAAGACAGTCCTAATCATTTTTTTCCTCTAATCTCTACTTATCCCTATGCTGGACAAGTCTTAATGTTTGGAGAATGCATTCTCTGCTATTGCTATTCTGGCTTGAATTTCTTTATGACAGTGGCTATCCTCTGACAAAACGTTCCTCAGGTATTTAAATTATGATACTTGTTTCACCTGTTGACCATTACTTTGACTTCTATTTCTTCACTTGTACTTTGTTCCATTAATTTCCATTTTGTAAACTTTCGTCATTTCATTCATTCTATCCGTTAGTATTTGTAGACCTTCTGCTGTGTTAGCCACTTCTCCTCAGGCATTCACTCGGAGTAGAGAGTGATTTGCTTCCACATTAAAAATGAATTCAAAGGTGACTGATGAGTCCAATGTGTAACCTCCAGTCTCTGTCCCGGGTGGGCAGACAGTAGCCAGTGGGGCAGACAGATGGGTGCCTGGTATGCCACATGATCTTTTCGCTGTCAACACTTGGTTTCGGATTGCTCTCAGTGAAACAAGTCAAGATGTTCAGCTCCTTCCCAGATGCTTTTCCTCCACTTTGGGCAATCTTGGGTAATGGGTTCCAAGGTATCGATAGAGATGTTGCTCAAAGAGGTTTTGAGGGTGGCTTTTCCTCCTGGGACTTGCTTGCTATGTTGAATCTCTGAGTAGAGCACTTGCATTGGGAGTCTCATAAAAGAAAGTATTTTACAGAATCCCTATGATACAGAAGGAGCCATTGAGCCCATTGAGTCTGCACCAACTCTCCAACAGAGCATCTTATAGGCTCTATCCCAGAAATTTACCTCAGTAATCCCCCTAAACTACACATCTTCTGACGCTAAGGGGCAATTTAGCATGGCCAATCCACCTAACCTGCACACTTTGAAGTGTGGGAGGAAACTGGAGCACCCAGAGGAAATCCACACAGACATGGAGAGAATATGCAAACTGCACACAGATAGTCTATCAAGGCCGGAATTGAACCCCTATCTCTGGAGCTGTCAGACAGCAGTGCTAATCACTGTGCTACCATGCTGTCTCATGTCAGACATGTGGATAATGTGACCTGTCCAGTGGAGCTGATTGAGCATGGTTTGATGTGGAGATGTCTCCCTGAATGAGACACTGACATTGATGTCCATGAATGTGCAGGATTTTGGAGGGGGCAGCAGTGGTGGTACTTTTCCGTTGATTTTGAGATGCCTGTTGTACATAGTTCACTTCTCTGTAGTATCTGTAGATCCTTTGCTTTGTTAGCCACTAGGGCTTGTCCATCCACAAAGAACTGCACCACAAAGTTCATTTGCACACTAAACCACGAGGAAACATTACATAAATTCTAACAGGTGAATTAAGTGCTTTATAGCTGTGTGAATCTGCAGCTGGTCGGATTTCCTTGCAGGCGTACAGAGTTCGTAAGTATTGCTGGTAGTATGCAATGATGCAGACTAATGGTCTGATCTGGGTGAGCGATGAGCTGATACAGCAAGGCTGGCGGCACTAACACTTCAGGAAGAACTCATCAATAGGACAAGCAGAAAAGGTAATGGGATCCAGGACAAGTGAAATACATCTCCTCTTGTCTGGCCGTGAGTTTCCACTGAAATATGGTGTAAGTTCCGATTCTTTCTCTAATCAGTTTTGTTTTGCATCAGCAACATTGCTGAAATTGATGAAGAAGGGTTAGCTTGAAGCATGTCCTACAAATCTACAAGATCAATAAAGTCGTAAGCTCCAGGGAAACATGCAAATAATGACAATCTCTAGTTCATAATAATAATAAAAAAGTCTGCTCTCAGTTGCAGACCTTAAAATCTCACTACCTTCCCAGTTTTATTAACTTCCCCTCTCAATATGTTGAGTGTGTTGAATTTCATCTGATTTAGATCCTGAATTAAACTTTTGATATTGAAAGAAACTTGTGAAAGAATTGACTTTTCAGAGCTAAGCAGCTGTAGTTAGATGATGGTTTCTGTGCTGTATGATCCGATTATGCTGCATTCGGTCTGATCTTGCATTCACAGCATCCTCCTTGATTTTGCAGTGGGCTGAAACTAGATGTGCCTGACGTGCTTCAATTTACCTCAACTATTGTGCTCATGTGCACGCAGTGTTTTAGGTTAGCTCCTTTAAATAATCCAGCTTCAGTTTGATATTCCCATTAACACTGGTCCCACTGTGCCACTGGCGGCACGGGGCACAGTGATTAGCACTGCTACCTCACAGTGCCAGAGACCTGGGTTCAATTCTGGCCTCAGTTGAGTGTCTGGATGGAGTCTGCACATTCTCTCTGTATCTGCGTGGGTTTCTTCCGGGTGCTCCAGTTTCCTCCTACAAGTTAAAAATGTGTGGGAGGTTGATTGGCCATGATAAATTGCCTTTTATTGTCAGGGAGATTAAGCAAGTAAATATGTGGAGTTATGGGAATAAGGTGGGTCCTGGGTGGGATTGTTGTCGAGGCAGGCTTGATGGGCCAAATGGCCTCTTCTGCACTATAGATTCTATGAACTATTAGATCACTTCATGGAATGGAGAAATTTGAGGCCATATTAGTCTAAAGAGTCCCAGAAAATGCTCATCTATGGAGAGGGGAAAAATGGCCCCGACTTTCTTGGACTCTGCAAAATGTTTAAGGAGGATATGCAAGGATTGGAGTAAAATAAAAACATAAGAACTAGAAGCAGGAGTCAGCCATCTGGCCCTTGAGTCTACTCCACCATTCAATAAGATCATGGTTGATCTTTTTGTGGACTCAGCTCCATTTACCTGCTTACTCACCATAACCCTTAATTCCCTTACTGTTCAAAGATTTATCTATCCTTGCCTTAAAAACATAAATAAACTGTTACTGTTCATCCACCATCATCAATGAGGACCTCGACACCATTAGTCATTTTGAGGCTGATTGCGGTGTGTCCAACTATGACTGATTAGGCCAATTCAGGCACGGAATGTCCTGGCACGTATTGGATAGACTTTGTGTAGACACTATAGTTGTTGCGCTGGTGGCTCTGGACTTGCACAGCTTGTGCTTAAGTTGTGCTTCAGCAATACACCTTGCTTCGTGAGCTTGACAGCCTTTGTGGATGAGGCAACGTCAGGTAGGGCAGTTTTGTACCAGCGTTTCCCAGATGGTCGTGTCAATGTCAAGCGACTTCAGGGAGGCTTTAAGTGTGTCTTTGAAATGTTTCTTCTGTCCTCAATGCGAGCATCTTCCAGCAGAGAATTCCCCAAAAAGGAGCTGCTTGGGTATGCGCTCATCTGATACACGGATGATATGACCTGCCCACCGGGTCTGTGCTCTCATCAGCAGTGTGTGGACTGATGGTAGACTTGCTGTAGAGAGAACTTCAGTGTCTGGTACTTTGTCTTGCCATCGGATGTGTAATATTCTGCGAAGACAAGTCATGTGGAAACGATTGAGCTGTCTTGCATGCCTTCGATACACAGTCCACGTTTCACAGGCATACAGGAGGATAGTGAGTATCATGGCACTGTAGACCTTCAGTTTTGTTGCTGGGCTGATTCTTCGATATTCCCGTACAATGGAGTGCTGTCTACCAAAAGCAGAAGTTGCTTTTGCTATTCGGCAGTTAACTTCTGCATCAATAGTCACTGCTTGGGAGAGGGTGCTGCCAAGATAAGTGAACTCGTCCACTGCCTGTAGTTTCTGCCCTTTGATTGTGCTTATGGGTTCTGTGTACGGTGCATGAGGAGCAGGCTGGTGCATGACTTCAGTCATCTTAATGTTGATGGTAAGTCCAAAGTTGCCACAAGCCGTGGAAAATTTGTCCATACTGAGCTCGCATACAGGGCACAGTCATCGGCAAAGAGGAAATCTTTCAGAACAGTCTCTTTCACTTTGGTAATAGCTTGAAGTCTCCTCAGGTTGAAAAGCTTACCATTCACTCTGTACTTGAGGCTAATTCCAGCAACACTGTCCTGGAGGGCATCATTCAGCATGGCAGTAAACATCATACTGAACAGTATGGGTGCGAGCACATAGTCCTGTTTGATGCCATTGGTGACTGGAGCCTCAGAGGATTCTCCGCCACCCAGTACTCTGGCCATCATACCATCATGGAACTGGCGTATTATCTAAATGAATTTGGGGGGCAGCCGAACTTTGACATGATCCTCCACAGGCCTTGTCAGCTCACAGTATCAAAGGCTTTTGCGAGGTCAACAAAGGTTGTCTAGAGTTTGCGATTCTGCTCCTGATACTTGCCCTGAAGTTGTTGTGCAGCAAAAATCATGTCAGTTGTCTCACAACCTTTGCAGAAACAGATAGTTCTATGGCCTAGTAGGTACTGATATGATCGGCACAACTTGTGGGCCGAAGGACCTGTTTGTGCTGTAGTGTTCTATGTTCTATAAAACATAGAACATTACAGCGCAGAACAGGCCCTTCGGCCTTCGATGTTGCGCCGACCAATTAAGAAAAAGCAATGATCCTCTAACCTAAACCATTCCCTTTTCGTCCATAAACTTATCTACTAACCTCTTAAACGCCACCAAACTTGGCGCATCTACAACTGCAGCAGGCAGGGCATTCCATACCCTACCACCCTCTGGGTAAAGAACCTACCTCTGACATCCGTCCTATAACTACCACCCTTTAATTTAAAGCTATGTCCCCTCATGCTAGCTTTCTCCATCCTAGGGAAAAGGCTATCACTGTCCACCCTATCTAAACCTCTAATCATCTTATATGTATCTATATACATATAATCATCTTATATGTATCTGTGTATCATCTGTACTCAGGAGGGAGGAATTCCTGAGAGTTTGAGGTCCAAGGAGAGTGTTGAGGGCTTCATAGAACAGTTTCAAGTTGTTTCTGTTAGCATATCCCTGTATTTCATCTGCCTTGGCACTCAGCCAGGCATCCTGCATTTTACGCAGTTTATTCTGGACTGACTTGTGAGCACTAGTAAAAGCAAATAAACTACTCTGCCATCAACTGCAAGTATGTGTTCCATAGACCAGCAGTTCAGATGGTAATATTTAATATAATAGTATTATTTTACTTTTTTTTATTATTTTGTGGTTCCCTTCCTCTCATTTCACACTTTAAGTGACTATTATTATTTGATTGCAGAGTTCTGGAAATTGTTTGAACTAAGTATAAACTGATGTGAAGGCCAAAAGTACACAAAGTCATTCTCATTGTAGCTGAGCCTCACATAGTCACCTGGTAGCATCAATCAATAGAAGGACTCACACAGCTTCTTGCTTAAACTTAACTGGCATGATAGTTGCCTCTGAATCAGGTTGTTTGTTCAAATTTATTCCTGTACCATATGTTAGGTCAGCGTTGTCCAATAAAAATTGCTTTTACACGCATGGCAAGTGGCAAGTCAACCCCTAAGCTAGTCCCAATTGCCTGCATTTGGCCCATGTCCCTTTATACCCATTTCACCCATGTAATTGTCTAAATGTTTTTTGTATCCCTGGCAAAGCAGCCAACATAATGAAGGACCCCACGCACCCTGGACATTCTCTCTTCCATCTTCTTCCTTCAGGAAAAAGATCCAAAAGTCTGAGGTCACATACTAACCAACTCAAGAACAGCTTCTTCCCTGCTGCCGTCAGACTTTTGAATAGACCTATCTCACATTAAGCTGATCTTTCTCTACACCCTAGCTATGACTGTAATACTACATTTTGCACTCTCTCATTTCCTTCTCTATGTACAGTATGTTTTGTCTGTATAGCACACAAGAAACAGTACTTTTCGGTATATGTTAATATATGTGACAATAATAAATCAAAATCAAGTGAGAGCTTTAGTTAGAAACAATTGTACGTGATGTATTGCGGGCAATTCTCTGACCTCACTGCCCCCAGTTCTGATTGCACTAAACCTGAAAACGGTGTGCAGGCTTAAAAATTGATTTTTCTCCCAACACCAAATAGTTTGCAATTCTCCTGGCCCCCTTCCAATGGCTTGAACCAGATCACACCCAGAAAGGATGCGAGGCCGATTCGCATTTTTAAACTAACATTTAAATAGGCATAGCCCATTCAACTTCTAGCACACAGTATGGGCAGCATGGTGGTACAGTGGCTAACACTGCTGCCTCACAGCGCCAGGGACACACGTTCGATTCCCCGTCTCGGGTCATTGTTTGTGTGGAGTCTGCACATTCTCCCTGTGTCTGTGTGGGTTTTTTCTGGATGCTCCGGTTTCCTCTCACATTCCAAAGATATGTGGGTCAGGTTGATTGGCCATGCTAAATTGACTCTAGTTTCAGGGAGATTAGCAGGGTAAATATATAGGGAATGGGAATAGGACTTGGGTGGAATTGTGCTGGTGCAAACTTGATGGGCAAATTAGCCATATGTACTAACTTTATAGGAAAATACATACACAGAGATAAATGTATTTCACACGTGTATTCCTCTCCTTGTTCAAGTACCATGCCCTCTTAGGGTGTTGGCAACCATATGTTTCCATTGATTAGCCCATGACTGTGCTTAGCAAAGTACTGCAGTAATTTACTGTTGCCTTCTGTAGTATGGATGAGCAGGTAGCTCTCCCGCTTTTACCACCTGCACCAGGTGTACTGGAAGGATTTACATGTTGTTGATTGATTTGTTTGGCTCATAATGAGTGCATCTTTTATGGCCATCAAGTCCTGAAGTGGGAGCTTCTGGTCCAGATGTAGGGATGCAACCCTGTGCTGCAAGACTTTCCTCACACAGACACACACACTTACACAGACACACACACAAACACACACACACAGACACACACACGCACACACACACACACACACACACACACCACACACACACAGACACACACCACTAACACAGACACACACACACACACACACACACCAGACACACACACTTACACAGACACACACACACACAAACACACACACAGACACACACACACAAAACCACACACACAAGACACACACACACACAAACAAACACAACACAACAACACACACACACACGACACACACACAGACACACAGACTACACACACAAACACACACACAGACACACCACACACACACACACAAACACACACACACAGACACACACGCACACACACACACAAACACACACATATAATTACTTAATAAACATTATATAACCAAGCGTGTAAAGAGCACACAGCTATCAAAAATCTCTCCTACACACTGCTTTTTATTTCATTATTTTACAACAAAAAATATAAAATACAAAAGCATTCAGGATCCGCTAACTCCCACAAAGTATTAAATTCTTGCTTCATAGGAGCCTCATATTATTGATGATGGATTTGGGGAGAAACAAAAAGGCTCTGGCTCAACATATGAAATGGAACTTCAAGGCTTGATCTCTAGCATTTCACGATCACTGAGGGATACAAACATAAGGGCCAGAATTTTACATTCAACTCATCCAGCTGCCTTAGACGGATTCTGATTTGGGTTGCCTTCCCTTAGGGATCTGCGAGCTCCAGCTTTCCCTCCCTCTCTCCTCGCCTACCCCTTCAAAAGTGAGATTGCCCCCCCCCCACTTGACCATCCAGGTCATCACCCACCTTCCTGCCACCAGGACCCCTCACACTTCCCTGAAGTGCGGTCCCGGAACTTAGGCTCAGCTTGGAGCTGCAGTATCTCTTCCAACCATTACAGCACTGTGTTTGAGTTGGCTAACAGCCCTCCAAAGTGGGATTTTTATCCAAAAATGACAGAAGTGCCACTTATTGCTAATCTATGTTAACTCTGTGTTAAATAGCAAGTGTAGTGGACCTGTTTCACACAGAGGATGGTGAGTGTCTGGAACAAACTGCCAGAGGCAGTCGAAGAGGCAGCTATAATTTTGTCTTTTAAAAAGCTTTTAGACAGTTACCCCGGTAAGATGAGTATAGAGGGATATGGCCAAATAAACTTAGGGATTTAAAAAAGGAGCAGCATGGACAAGTTAGGCCGAAGAGCCTGTTTCTATGCTGTAAATCTCTATCACTCTATGACTCTCGGACTGGGAAGGTTTCTTCACCAACTCTCAGGATGGTGGGTGCCCATATTGTAATCTCTCTCGCTTGCCTTAATATTGGGTATTAGAAGATATTCTCATATATTCTTTACTTCTGATATGAGGTTGAGAACTAGGTAGCACTGAAAAATTTGTTTAAGACTCTATTAATTCAAATCAATGAGATAAAAAACATACAGACAGTATACTTGAAATATAGGTAGCAATCATCACATGCTAGACGTTCTCATGATTTTATTTTTGATTTGATTTATTATTGTCACATAGAGTTTTACAGCATGGAAACAGGCCCTTTGGCCCAACTTGTCCATGCCACTCACATGTATTTTGATACAGTGAAAAGTATTATTTCTTCCGCAGGCAAAGCATACCATATGTAGGGAAGGAAATGAGACAGTGCAGAATGTAGTGTTACAGTCATAGCTAGGGTTAGAGAAAGATCAACTTAATACGAAGTAGATCCATTCAAAAGTCTGACAGCAGTGGAGAAGAAACTGTTCTTGAGTTGATTGGTACGTGATCTCAGACGTTTGTACCTTTTCTCTGACGTAAGAAATAAGAAGAAAGAATGTCCAGGGTGCATGGAATCCTTACTTATGCTGGCTGCTTTTCCGAGGCCACAGGAAGTGTTGATGGAGTTAATATACGGAAGGCGGGTTTGAAACAAACTATTGAAATAATAACACTTTGGATCTGACTCAAGTATAAAAACTCACAATCTGAATTGCTGTACCAGCTTGGACTAACTAATAGAAACCAGCAATATAATCCTACTATTTCTATTAAATATTGTATGCACCAATTATTGTTATTGTGATGCCTCGCTTATGTTACTGAGTTATAGTTTGATGAAATTCTCCAATAATTGACTCACTGCAGCCCCAGGTATATAGCGCTTAGGGTAGAGGTCAGTCAGGAACAGGCTGTTGACTTTTCAACATCTGACTCACCTGAAAGAAAGGAAATGATTAAATGAACACTCCATAATGAAGAAATGCAGGGCAAAGAGAATCATACAAGCTAAAAGAATGAAATGAAAACTTTGACAAGGTAGATTAAATCTCACAGGATCCAGGGTGAAGTAGCCAATTAGATACAAAATTAGCTTGATGATAGAAGACAGTTCTAGCAGGTTGTTGTATTTAGGAGGTATAAATTTGCAGATGACACCAAGATTGGTGGCATAGAGGACAGTGAAGAAGATTATCTGGGATTACAATGGGCTCTTGATCAACTGGGCCAGAAGACTGATGAATGGCAGATGAAGTTTAATTTAGATAAATATGAGGTGATACATTTTGGTAGATTGAACCAGAGCAGGACTTGTTCAGTTAATGATAGGGTGATGGGGAGAGTTATAGAACAAAGAGATCCAGGGGTATTGGTTCATAGCTCCTTGAAAGTGGAGTCACAGGTGGACAGGGTGGTGAAGAAGGCATTCTGCATGCTTGGTTTCTTTGGTCAGAACATTGAGTGCAGGAGTTGCATTCTCGTTGAAATTGGACGAGGCATTGGTAAGGCTACACTTGGAATACTGTGTACAGTTCTGGTCACCCTATTATTGAAAGGATATTATTCAATTGGAAAGAATGCAGAAAAGATTTACTAGGATGTTACCGGGACTTGATAGTTCGAGTTATAAGGAGAAGCTGGATAGACTGGGATTTTTTTCCTGGAATGTAAGAGGCTTAGGGGTGATCTTATAGAGGTTTATAAAATGGAGGCATAGGTTAGCCAGAAAGTCAACATCTTTTTCCAAAGGCAGGGGAGTGTAAAATTGGAGGGCATAGATTTAAGGTGAGAAGGGAGACAAAAGTGTCCAGAGAGGCAATTTTTTCACAGAGAGGCTGGTGAATGTCTGGAACAAGGTGCCAGAGGTAGTAGTAGAAGCGGGTTAAAAAAACATTTAGGTAGTTACATGGGTAAGATGGGTATAGAAGGACATGGGTCAAATGCAGGCAATTGGGATTAGTTTTAAAAAAAGGGCGGCATGGATATGTTGAGCTGAAGGGCCTGCTTCCATGCTGCAAACCTCTCTGAGTCTAATGATTATTCTCTAGATTAAATAAATTCCTGTTACAACATTAGCATCAATTTAATTTAATTCTGTGCAGGAGCCAAGATATTCAATGTGAATCTGCTGACTATCAAGTTTTACAGACCCAGCCCAATGAATATATTCAATTGTTCTATCTCCTGTGGGCACTGTACAGCCAAAATGCAATTGTGAGATATCCATATGTTTTATCTTCTTTGTTCTTGATTGAATTTCAAAAGTCATTTCACCTGTTCCCTGAACCTGTCCGCGCAGGGGCTATACACATGTGATTCCAATGAAATCATATATAACTTATCAAACACACACAAATCTGCTTTTAGTGCTATTACATTTCATGACATTTTAAGTCTTTCTATTCTGCATTCATGCAAGGATTGACAATTGAACTTCTCATGAAACCACCTCCATCCACTGACTCTGTCTACATACCCTATATGGGCCAAATGGCCTCCTTCTGCAATGTAGGGATTCTGTGATTCTTCAGATTTCAGGCTTGGTGCGAGAATCACTACTGGTCTCCACCAGCAATAACCTGGTAGAATGATTACGCTGGAAACTCAGAGGCCCTTGTACTGCCTGGCTTATTGGGGGAATGGCTAGGCAGTGCCCATTGGGTAGAGTCCACCTGATGGGGCCCACCTGGCAGTGCCCACTGAAAACCGTGGCACTGACCATTGGACATCATGGAAGTGGCCAATTGGCACCATTGGTTTGCCATTTGGGCATCAAGTGTCTGAGGGGCAGTGTTGAGGGGATGGGGCTTGAGTGGATACGCAGGTGATGTCATAATGGAGGTCAGGTGAGGGTCATGGGGTCATGTGTGGACCCACCAGAAGAGCCCTAATGCTGGTGACCCATGCCAGGACGTGGGAAGAAGGTTGGTGCGAATGGGGGGAGTTCTGCCAATGAGATGGGTGTAGGTGTTCCAATATCTGTGGGCGGAGGGAAGTTGTTTCCCAGTGCAGTTAGATCAAGACCTCATGGTGCCTCTGTGCTCTGAAGCTGGGCTCACCAGTGAATTTATGCTGGGAATCTGTAGCAAACAGGAAATGTAAGAACTTTTTTAAAGCAAAATTTTAAATTATGAGGTAAAATGAAGTAAATATTGTTTTCAGAGCTTAACATTCAAAATCAGCAATGTGTTGCCAAACTTGCTGAGGAGTGAAGTGGCGTTGATGATCAAGGTAGATATTTATGTCTTCTAAAGGACAAAATTACAAATATAATCCCCAAAACCACCAGTTGATATAATCAAACTGAGTCTGCCTTTTGTCTCGTAGGTGTTTGGTTTGTGCCTTGGTGATCAAATCGGGGTTAAGGGTCACTGGTGTGCTCAGGATTTCCACTCTGGCGTGGCTGTCTGTACCGCAATTAGCTGCAGGGGAGGAATGTGGGCTCAGAAGGTATCTAATTTGCCTGGGCTCATTACTCAGCCAGTTAAGCTTTTTGTTTGGTGAATTGGTGCAACAACAATAATCTCTCCCTCAATGTCATTAAGAAGGAGGAGGTACTCATTGACTTCAGGAAGTGTAGTGGAGGATATGTCCCTATTCACATCACCAAGGACAAAGTAGAAAGGGTTGAGACCTTCAGGTTTTTAGGTGTCCAGATCACAACACCCTATCCTGGTCCCCCCATGTCGACACCATAGTTAAGAAAGCCCATCAAAGCTTCCACTTTCTCAGGACGGTCAGGAAATTTAGCATGTCTGCTACACCTCTCACCAAATTCTATAGATGCACCATAAAAAGTATTCTTTCTGGTTGTATCACAGCTTTATTTGGCTCCTACTCTGCCTAAGATTGCAAGAAACTACAAAGGATCATGAATGAAGCCCAATGCATCACACAAACCAACATCCCATCCATTAGTACTGTCTACATTCCCGCTACCTCAGAAAAGCAGCCAGCATAATCAAGGATCAGATGCACTCCGGACATTCTCTCTTCCACCTTCTTCCGTTGGAAAAAAGTACAAAAGTTTGAGGTCACGTATCAACCAACTCAAGAACAGCTTCTTCCCTGTCGCCATCAGACTTTTAATGGAACTTCCTCGCCTTAAGTTGATTTTTCTCTACACCCTAACTGTGATTGTCACGCTAGATTCTGCACACTCACCTTTTCTTTTCAATGAACAGTATGCTTTTTATAGTGCACAAGGAACAGTTCTTTTCATTGTATACTAATACATGTGACAATAATCAATCAAATCAAATTGTTTCTGCTTACCTCTTCCAATATCATTCCAAACAGTTGGTCTTCGGAGGTCACGAACATCAGCTTCTGTCCCCCAGTTGTCAATGTCATTATCCATCATCTTCATATTTCACTGGCAGAAATATGGATGTCCAGGAGATTGTGACCGATTGACCAATTCATTGCACAGAAGGTATTTGGGTATATGGCCATCAACCATCCACAAAATATGGCCAAGCCAAGACATTCTTAGCTTTGTAATGCATGTATGCTGATGGAACGAGCACACTCCATGACCTTGTCTTGCTAAGAGATGCCAAAGATACGTCTGAGACAGTGAAGTTGGAATCTGTTCACCTTTTTCTCCTGCCTAGCATGAGCTATTTGCGTCTCACCATTGCAGAGGATTGCACTGAGGATTCAGGCTTGGCAGACTTGCAGTTTGCTGTTCTCAGTCAGACTGAACAACTGCAGCTTTGGCAATATGTGTGTGTTGATGTCAACATCAAATGACAGATTGCTGGTGATTGTAGAGCCTAGATAAGTACAGCCACCAACAACCTCCAGCATTACATTGCCAATGCTGATAGGTGATGGTATGGCAACACTCTAGATCATGACATTGTCTTTCTGATGGTCAAACCATCAGAAAGCAAAGAGTCTGTCAATTTGCTGCTATTCCTCAGTCTGGTTTGCTAGGTGGCATCATCAGCAGAGATCAATTCTTTGGTGAGAACTTGGCATTGTTTTGTCTTGGATCTCAGGTGAGCAAGGCTGAACAGTTTCCGTTAGTTCTGATGTATACGTAGACACTGCCTGTAGGTGAGCTGAAGATAAAATGACACCAGCAGGGAAAAGAATACACCAAAGAGTGTTGGTGCCAAAGAAAAACCTGTTTGACCTCACTCTGAATCTCAGAGTGTCAATGTTGCCCCATCATCACTGATCCTACCCATCATGGTGCTACAGAACAAGATTACATTGGGCAGCTTTTGGTGGACTGCCAGTTTTCTTGAACAGTTGATAAGCTGCCTTTGCTCACAAGGTGATTGGGAAGATTGATGAAGGCAAAATATAATGTTAGAGTGTATATAACCCTTTGTTCACAGCATTTCTCTTGCATGGCAGATGCACTGTAATGTGGATAAATGTGAGGTTATCCACTTCAATAAAAAAGGAAGGCAAATTATTATTTGAATGGGGGTGAATTGAGAGAGGTGGATATTCGGCAAGACATTGATGTTCTCATGCATTAGTCTCTGAAAATAGATACAGCAAGGAAATGGGAGGATTTGAGTATAGAGAGAGGGATGTTTTGCTGCAATTGCAGAGGCATTGGTGAGGGCACACCTGGGGTATTGTGTGCAGTTTTGTTGTCCTTATCTGAGGAAGGATGTTCTTGCTTTAGAGTGAGTGCAGTGAAGGTTTACCAGACTGATTCCTGGGATGCAGGACTGTCATATAAGGAGAGGCTATGTAGGTTAGTATTATATTCACTGGAATTTCATAGAAAACGGAAATCTCATAGAAACTTATAAAATTCTAACAGGGTTAGACAGAATAGCTTCAGAAAGAATGTTCCAAATGGTGAGGGAATACAGAACCTGGAGTTATTGTTTAGGAATAAGGGTTAAACCTTTTCAGACTGAGATGAAGAGAAATATGTAGAATTCAATCCCACAGAAGGTGATTGAGGCCAAAATATTGTGTGATTCCAAGAAAAAATTAGATATAGCTCTTGGGGCTAGAGGATTTAAGGGATATGGGAGAAAGGTGGGGATCAGGATATTGAATTTGATGATCGGCCATAATCAAAATGAATGGTGGAACAGGTTCAAAGGGCTGAATGGTCTCCACCTACTCCTAGTTTCTATCTGTGTTTCTATGTATGTTTCTATGTACCACTGAAATAAGATCATGTCAACTGTAAACATTTCAGTTCTCAAACTTCATTAGGCTTCAGGATATTGTTCAGCCAAGATCTATTATCTGACAACACTTTTCCCACAGTGCTAGATGCCTCAGATGTTGAGTATGCCAAGTTCCTACACTATGCGTTCAGTGTAAGACACATAAAATTATGAAGGGAATAGATAAGATATAAGCAGGGGAGATGTTTCCACTGGTGGGTGAAACCAAAATCAGGGGCATAGCCTTAAAATAAGGGGAAGCAGATTTAGAACTGAGTTGAGGAGGTAGTTCTTCACCCAAAGGGTTGTGAATCTGTGGAATTCCCTGCCCAATGAAGCAGTTGAGACTAAAAATTTGAATGTCTTAAAGGCAAAATTTTGAACAGTAAAGGTATTAACGGTTACGGTGTGCAAATGGATAAATGGAGCTGAGTCCACAAAAAAATCAACCAAGATCTTATTGAATGGTACAACAAGTTCAATGGGCCAGATGGTCTATTCCTGCTCCTAATTATTATGTTCTTATGATGTGCAGCATGGCCATGACAGGCTGACTTTCTATGATGCCTAGCTTCAATGGTGACAATGTTTTCTTTAGAGTACAATGCAAAGCAATGTTGTATGCAGTCAGCATAATTAAGGCCCCACACATCCCGGACATTCTCGCTCCCACCTTCTTCCATCAGGAAAAAGATAAAAAAGTCTGAGCACTGATTCAAAAACAGCTTTTTCCCTGCTGCTGTCAGACTTTTGAATGGATCTACCTCACACTCAGTTGATCTTTTTCCACACCCTAGCTATGACTGTACCACTATACTCTGCACTCTCTGGTTTCTTTCTCTATGAATGATATACTTCATCTGTGTAGCGTATAAGAAACATACTTTTGACTGTATACTAATACATGTGACAATAATAAATTGAATCAAATCAAAATGCTTCTCTCCAACTGTTTATTGCAATCAAAGACATTCCTGTGGGTCTGAAACAGAATCCGTGTGAATTAAAATAAAACATGGGATCAATTGCACTAATAGGAATAAACTACAGATCATCTAAGGCTGACAAAGAAATGGGAAAAGAAATTTGGAAATGAGTAAAGGATATAAAATAATAATCATGGATGATTTTAACTACTACAAATGCATTTAAGGGGAGGCTGGATAAATATGTAAGTGAGAAAGGAATCGGAGGATATGCTGATGAGGTTAGATGGATTGGTTTGGCTAAATGCCTTGTTTCTGTGTTCTGCACTCTGTATAATTTTATATAAAAAGAAAATAAACAAGAATAGGCAGCAAAAGGGACACAGGAATGGTGTTTTTAACAATATGTGTAGGACTCCTTTCTTATCCAGTGTGCCAAAAGCTCAACAAGAGAGGAAGTATCAATGCATTAGGAGGCCGGAAGAAGGGAACAACCTGAAGTAGTGAATATTTTGGTGGGGAAGAGGTTAATAGCTTAAATATTATTAAACAGTGATAAATTAAAACCACAAGCTGACATGATCACATCATCAACAGTAAATATATGTCTTGTATGTTAACTAAACCAAAGGGTTTCACGTTCTGAGATATATGAGTTCCAACCTGGACCGCAGCTCTCACACAAGACCCAAATGAGACAACAGTTCTCTCCTCCCAAGTCATCCACCATCTGACTTGGAAATAATTGCTATTCCTTCACTGTCGCTAAGTCAAAATTCAGCAACTCCTTCCCTAACAGCACAGTGTGGGTACCTACACCACATTGACTGCGGTTGCAGTTGATCAAAAAAACAGCTCACTATCACCTTCTCAATGGAAATTAGGGATAGGCAATAAATGCTGTCCAGCCAGTGATTCCCACATCACATAAATTAAAATAAAAAGATTGGTGTTTATGTTCTACAGGAATCTCGCCTCATTTTCCCTCACATAACTACACCTTTTTTTATTTTCTTCTATTTCTTTCTTTGTTGAGTGGTTATCCAACTTCTCTTTGATTTGATCTTTTGTTATTTGCAATAACTATAACTCATGGTAGTGGGTCTCACAATCTAAACAATCTCTGGGTCAATAAATTTCTCATGAATCCTCTGTTGGGTTTATTAGTGATTTCTTTAGATTAATGGTTCCTAGTTCTGTCTCTTGAAACATCTTTGCATTGGCCCTATCAAACTCTTTTATCATCTTCAAGACCTCCATCATGTCACCTTTTAGTCTTCTTTTCTAAAGGGAAGAGTCCAACTATTCAACCCTCAGTTCTGGCATCATTCTAATCAATCATTTTTATGCACAGTATATCTACATTTATTTAATAATATGACAACCAGAACTTTTATATATTGACATCATATTAACTGTCTGCCAGTCCTCTGCAATATTCACCTCTCTAATGGATATATGTACATATATATATAAAATAATGTCACTAATATGCATCAAAGAAATCCACGCCTGATAGGATAATGGAGGCAAAAACCTTCACCACATTTAAAAAATACTTGGATATGGATGTGAAAGTGCCACGATCTACAATTTTGTAAATCTAAATACATGACATCGACAGCATTTACCATTTCCATCCTATCAGTAAGATGAGCCATGCATGACCTTCCCTTCTGGAATCTGTGCTATATTGTTATTACCTTTTCAGTTTTCAGTTGCTTTGCTGTTGCACCTTTGATTAAAGATTCCATTATCTACCAATGACATTAAGATAATTGGTCTGTGTTCCATGTGCTTGTTCCACTTTCGCTTTTATATACTCAAGCTATTAACCTGTAAAAGAGGCTGCTGTTGGCTATCCACCAAGTTAATGGGCTTGCTGTGGTTTTGTGCCAAGATTGAACTAGTTGGGCTGAATGACTTGTTTCTGTACTGAAAATACGTTGTACCTTATATATGTTCTTGAGTAGCTTGAGGCATGTCTAGCATCTGTGAGGAGAAAGATTAAGCAAGTAGTTTCAGCTTGAATTATAATGTTATTGGACCATAAGATGAGAAATTCAAGTTCCCCTCCAAGCCATTCACCATCTGACTTGGCAATAATCACCATTCCTTCACTGTCTCTGACTCAAAATTCCCCAACTCCTTCCCTGACAGCACTGTGTGGGTACCTACATCACATGGACTGCAGTTGCAGTTGATCAAGAAGACAGCTCACTATCACCTTTTCAAGGGAAATTAGGGATGGACAATCAATGTTGTTTAGCCAATGATTCCCACGTCCCATAAATTAAAAAGACATTGGATCCATCCAAGGTCATCCTCCCAAGAAAAGCTGTATTAATTTGCAACTGAAATCTTAATGTCTTCATCAGCTTACCTGGCAGATGATTTTAAATGTTTGTTCAGAATTAGAGTGAGTTGATCTGACCTTTCCTTCTAATGGTATTAAAGAAATGAGGGAAGAGTCATGATCCTCCTTCATACCTTTTCAGGATGTTAGCTGCTTCTTTTTCTCCTTAGCCAGCAGGACTGTGCCTACTGCTGAAAGTCAGGCTGGAGGAGAATAATATGCAGTTTCATGACATTATCTTTATATGTCACTCTGCTTATTTGGTAATATCATTCAGCATTCTGTTTGCTTTTTCATGGTGTTCACTGACTGGATGCATTAAATATTGACTCAACAATCATTTCCAGATCTCTCCTTCACCCTTTCTCCCAACTAGTTCAACATTATTCACTTAAATATTTCCTCATTTTTTCCTTTCCATTGTGGAACATCTTGCACTTATCTCTCCACCGAATTTCATCTGCCACTGTTTACCTATTTGCAATTTTATTTTCCTTTCTGGTCTAATTCCTTTGGCTGCTTCATAAACCTCATCTTCTCTCTCTAAATAAATTCCATCTGCAAATATGATCAACTTGTTTCTATAAACTATCAACAGTGCTCCCAACGTTAGTCCCTGGGGGCACTGCACGCAATCTATATATGGCATTAATACATTTTTTTATTGGATTTTGGTCTTTATTTTCTGCTGAAGTCTTTAAGCAATTACTGAGCAATCCTGTTGTCCAGACTTGATGTGACATAATGTATAGTCAAGTTATTTTTATTATGCTTCGTCACTAGATTTGACCCATCTCAGCCAGACTAGTTTGTGAAAAAATTAGCTAGTTGGGACACATACTGTGCAAATTGTTATCTGCTTTGCAATCTTATTGACCAGTGAAGGAACTTAGATCAACACTTAGATCTACATACAGTTTTTGAATGTGGTCAAAGGATGCTGCTGAGAAAGTATTTTATTTAAAAATAAACTTGTATTTATAATGCACTGTTCACACCCTCAAGACATCCCAAAGTGCTTTAAAATCAGTGAAGTACTTTTTGAAATGTGGTCCCTATTGCAGGAAATTGCAGTTTGTTCAGTTTGAGAATTTTTGTGAACTCCCACAACAATTTGATAATGATTGGATAATCTATTCCTATGATGTTAATTTTGGGATAAACATTGGCCAGGACAGCAGGGATAATTTGAAATACTGCCAGGGGATCTCCTATGTCCACCTGATAGGGTTGATAGGGACTTGGGGTCATGTCTCATTCACCTCCAAAGCTCCCTCAATACTGCATTGGTGTGTCAAGTCCTGGACTGGGCTTTTTCTCATTACCTTGTGACTTAAAACACAGGTGTTACCAAGTGAACTATATTTGATTTCTCCCTGGTAACATTCATTATATAGCATGTCTAATTATAGCCTTGGACTTCCTAAATTGCTTCACAGACAGTGAATACTTCCTGACATTCAATACTAGTCGCAGATTTGGAAAATCGTCATTGGCCTCTCTCTACACTCTCAGAACCCTGGATACAGTATCTACATCCTCACCACACACTTTGCACCCTCACCAGACTCTCCACACCCTTGCCACACTCCACACCCTCACTGCACCCTCGCCACACACTCCACACCCTCGCCACACACTCCACACCCTCGCCACACACTCCACACCCTCACCTCACTCTACACCCTCAGCACACACTCCATGTTAGAATGAAACCAGTGACAACTTTGTATTGCATGTAATGTGACCAATGGGAACAAGATGTAAGGGTCAGCTGACCCAGTAAACCATGGAATAAATCAAGAATGATGTAATAGCTGACTAGCTGATTCAGTATAAATAAGAAATTATGTAGAATTGTGGGGAGCTTGGAGGGTCCAGGGCGAGGCCCCAAGTTTGGAGTAATGATGTTTCTTTATTAAATCCTTTCTTTGATTTATAAGTTATGGTAAGTTTTGTTACATTTTCGGTATCTGCATTTTTGAAGAGTTCCTTCTGAAGAAACACTCCACACTCTTGTCACACACTCCATAGCTTCACTCCCCTCTCAATGCTGCTAGTTACCCATTGTCTCAGGTTGAACCAGCTTGTTTATAACTTTGCTATTCGATTTTACCCCAAGTTGAACTTGCAGGCCTAAAACTCTCACTTGTTTACCATAACCCTGCATTCTACCTAACTCAGCCCATCTGCTGTTTAAGCTCCTCATGCATTTGGCACTACTTAATGGTCTATTTTCCAAGAAGATTTAAATGTTTAAGTCGCAATAAACTACATCTCTTGAATTAAAGAAAAATCTTCTATTTATATCGTGTCTTTCATGACCTCAAGAAGCCTCAAAGTGTTTTATAGCCAATTAAGTGCTTTTGAAGTGTAGTCATCCTTGTAATGAATAGGATAAAAGTTACAAAATCTTATTGATTGCATTCAGTTACTCCGTCAATTTTTGAAAGAATGTTACACAGAATTAAAGAGGATTGCTGATTGGAAAACAGACATTTGGTCCTACAGGCTGGGAATTGGGAGAGATCCTAAAAATTACAGCGGGAAGCATTGGGATGGAAGCCTTATGTGTCCTCGCTGCTGCCAGATATTACCAGAGAGGGAATGGGATGGCTTATGGTGGCAAATTAAACTAACTAATTGGATTTTAATCAGTGATTTTACAGCCTTGCTGGCATTTTGCTGTTGTTGTAACAGACTCCAGTTTCAGCTTCACCAGGGCAACCTCCCAGCAGCTGCCAGAGCGAGAGGCAGTCTGGGATCGCTTCTTTCCCAGCTCAGTGACCCACGGGCAGCCATGGACATCCCCATGGTTCCCGCACTGTGCCTGGAGGGCTCACCCCTCTAATCGCACAGATCTAGTCCAGGGACAAAATTGCTTTTCCTGCTAGCCCCTCAGAAGCCCTTCCATATAGAGGAGCTCTTTCCATCCCTTACAGCTTCGGTACCACAACCTCTACCAATGAATTCAGAAGAATGTGGGGGATCTTATAGAAGCATATAAGATTACGAAGGGAATAGATAAGATAGAAGCAAGCAGGTGAAACTAGAAGTAGAGGCCATGGCCTCAAAATAAGGGGGAGCAAGTTTAAGACTGAGTTGAGGAGGAACTTCTTCACACAAAGGATTGTGAATCTGTGAAATTCCCTGCCCAGTGAAACAGTTGCGGCTTTCTCGTTGAATGATTTTAAGGCAAGGTTAGATATATTTTTGAATGGTAAAAGAATTAAGCGTTATGGTGATTGGCAAGTAAGTGGAGCTGAGTCCATGAAAAGATCAGCCGTGATGTTATTGAGTAGTGGAATAGGCTCGAGGGATCAGATGATCTACTCCTAGTTCTTATGTTCTTATAGTTTCTCCAGTTTGCAGTGGGGTTCACTAGAATATTGCGAAAGGCCAAGGATGGATATGTAGTAGGAAAGCAGGCTGGTGTGTTGAAGTGGCAAGCAACAGAAAGGTCTGGGTTCTGCTTGTAGACAGATGGAAGATGTTCAGCAAAGTGGTCACCCAGCCCATGTTTGATCTCCCCAATGAAGTGTAGATGGCATTGGGATCCGTGAATACAGCAGACCAGATTGAAGAAAATGTTGATTTGAAAAGAATTTTGGGCTCTTGGGGCAGTGAGAGGGAGGAGCTGAAGGGGCAAGAATTACATCTTTTACAATTGCCTGGGAAGGTGCCATGGGTAGGGGGTGAGATGTTGGTTATGATGGAGGAGTGGACCAGGATGTCCCGAAGGAATGCTGACAGGGGGAACGTTGGGAAGGAAAGTTGAGTCGTGGTATCATGCTGGAATTAGTGGAAATAGCAGAGGACGATTCTTTGAATACAAAGGCTAGTGGGGTGAAAAGGGGGACCCTATACTGATGCTGGAAGGGGTGGGATGAGAGCAGAGGCACAAGTGATGAGTCAGACATAGTTGAGAACCCTGTCAATCACAGTGAATAGTAAGCCATGATTAAGGAAAAAGAACGACATGTCAGCAGTGTCATTTTGGAAAGTAGCATCATCAGCACAGATACAAAGGAGCTGAGAGAGTGGAGGTGGAATCCTTACAGGACACAGCATCTGGAGAGCTATAGGCAAGGCAGCTGTGGGAGATGGTGGGCTTGTAATGGATAATGGATACTAAATAATTTATTTAAACCAATATAATGCCAGTAACAAAGGTGAATGGGCTTGCAGAGTTCTGAGGCTGAATTCTGCAGTCTCACAATTCTGGGATCAGCTCCAGATCATTAACCAGGTGCCTGTTTACGTAAATCCAGCATGAAATCTTCTGGATTGTTAATTCTCTATGGTTAGATGAAACTTGCGTAAGTGATACTCTGGAATATGTATCATTTGGCAATGCAGAGTATTTGTATCATTCAGAAATATGTATGTTGTTTTCTAGCAATGCCAGTAAGCTAATAACCCTGGCTCCTCCGTCACCAGTAAATATCTTCCCTGTCCCTCCCACTACTCCCCCCCCGTCCTCCCCAGCCCTCATTGCTGAAAATAAACTGTTAGTTTTTACTGCTCCTACAAAGAAGTTAACATTGCAGTGTGCACTGTCAGATATGAGAATAAGTGAATACATTCCTTAATATGCACTATGTTTTGAAATTGTATGATTCATCGCTAACACAACACACTGTCAGATGTTGGCTTCCTTGATTTAGTGAATTCAGAGCTCACACAGTTTATAAAAAGCAATGTTGACATTGAATTACATATGAGCCATAGGGTAGCAGATGTTGGTGAACTGCCAGGTTTTCCCTGGTGACTACTGCATATGTACAAGATTCGACACTGTGATGCACATCAACTGTACAATACCAGATGGGAGTGAATTGTTACTTATTGTCTGGGATGTTGGATGCAGATAGAAAGAGAAGGTTTTTTTTCCATCTTCTCAAATTTAAGGTGTTTGGAAATGTGAGGGGTGGGTTGGTAGGTTGGGGGGAGGGGTGCAGGTGGGTGGGTGTGATAGTTTGAATGCAGCGAGAAGGAGCATTGATTTAGTCTTGACTTTGTTCATTCCCTGTCAATCAGGTGAGTTAATCAGTGATAGTGTGCCACTCTGAGGGAGCATGAAGTGCATACTAAGTGGTCTCTGACATGAAGACATCTCTATTAAAGCTAATGAAGTATTTGAAGTGAGTAAGTTGTTGTAAATGTAAGGAACACAGCAGCCAATTTCCTCACAGCAAAGCTCCACCAACAGCAATAGACTAAAATAGAGAAAGCTGTTTCCATTGGCAGAAAGGATGATAACTAGAGGTTTGTCCCAGATTTAAGGTGATTAACAAAGAAAACCAAAGGCCACATGAAGAACAGTTGTATTACTCAACAATTGGTTAAGGTTTAAAATGCACCACTTGGTAAGGTGGTGGAAACAGATTCAATAGCGACTTTCAAAGCAAATTGTAGAAATACTTGAAGGAGAAGAAATTGCACAAATATTGGGAACCATCCAGAAAAGAGGGCAGACTGGGTCACTCTACAAAAGAACCAGCACAGACACAATTGCCCAAATGCCTCCTTAGTGCTGTACCATTTTGTGATCCTCTATAATGAGCATATAATCTGATCCACTGATGTTGGTTAGGAATAAACATTGGTCAGGGACACTGGAAGAGTACTCCTTTGTTCTTCTTCAAAAAGAATATTGGGATCTTTTATGTCCACCTGAGAGGAAGACTCTCATGGTCTTTCACGTCAGCAGGATTTTCTGGTCTGCTGCAGTCAACGGACATTTGGCTGGACACCAAATTCTTCGTTCTCATTGTAGAAGGCGTGGGGTGGGAAGGCCATTAAGATTGCGCCTTCCCTCTCAAAGCACTCTGTCCAGAGTATACTGCAAGTGTCAGCCTGGATTATGGGCTCATGCCCCATTCTGAGTCAGAGGAGACATTGCTACCTACTGAACCACAGCTGATTCTTAAATGTGTCACTTCAACAGAGTGATTTTAGATGCTGTGCAGTCTCCCTCCTGTTCCCTGCTGATGTCTAGCAGCGCACCAGAAGACAAGTACTAGTTTTCACCCTCAATTTTGTTTTGTCAAAAACTCACCTGGAACAGATCTATTGACGTTGAATTATTGCACAATTTATATCAGCTCATTTTTGCACTTGCATCTGAAATTTATTTACAGTTTGTATTGGAAATAAATTGGGCATGAAAAGTAGCATTAAAAACAAAAGCTTTCCAGTTTAATAAAAACTCTGTAATTTGTGTGTCATTTGTGCCGAATCAAATTTATCCCCGACTCAATTTCATACAAAATGCTTTGGACTTAATCCTGCATCCTACGGGTTGTTGCAGGGGGAGTGAAGCCTCTGGAAAGAAATTACTAATGCAGCGTGCAAATTAAATTTTAAACATATGAGGAATAACAGAAATGAATCTGGTACATTAGCTTGAAATGGAGGTGGTTTGACAGGACTGGGTCATACCTTTCCACATGTGCCAGTTCTCCCAAGCGAGTCAAAGAGCAGTGTGCACTCCTGGTTCTACTGTAATTTTGAGGAGATCAAGTGGAAAGCACTGTTTTTACTAATGGATCTAGTGTAAACTGGCTGGGGGAAAGATTTAATTTCAAAGGTATTGTACTTTGTTTAATAAATGTTTTTACATTTGTTGTGATTAACCCAAGAACACTGTGGAGTATTTGCTGCTCCATGTAGTGGATTTCCAATATAGGATGACAATGTTGGCCAGACATTGGGTGGAGTTTGAAACACTTCTTCTCGTTGCCTGGGGAAAAGCTGTTTATGATTATGGAAAACCAGAAATGGTCAGAAAGAGTAGGACCTAAAACCACCCTTTGCTAATTTAAAAAGCAGCATTTCACCATTTCTTGGTCCTGTTTGGTTCATGCTAACATTTATAATGATAGGAAATGAATTAGGATGGAAAGTATTGCATGGTATAATAAATAAATAAATATAATAATAAATATAATTTATAATAATAAATACGGCGACCTCCTGGAAGACAAGTTTCGTTACTACACGAAAATGTCCACAGCATTGCTCCCACTCACCGTGTTGCTGTTGCTCTCCTGGCTTTGCAGTAAATAGTGACTTGATTTGATTTGATTTATTATTGTCACATGTTAAAATACAATGAAGAGTATTGTTTCTTGCATGCTAAGCATGTTAGACAAAGCATACTATTCATAGAGAAGGAAATGAGACAATGGAGAATGTAATGTTACAGTCATAGCTAGAGTGTAAATAAAGATCAATTTAATGGAAGGTAGGTCCATTCAAAAGTCTGACAGCCACAGGGAAGAAGCTATTCTTGAGTCATTTGATACGTGATCCCAGACTTTTATATTTTTTTTCCAATGGAAGAAGGCGGAAAAGAAAATATCTGGGGTGCATGGGGTCCTTAATTATGCTGGCTGCTTTGCCGAGTCAGCGGGAAGTGTATATAGAGTCAATGAATGGGAGGCTGGTTTACTTGATGGATTAGGCTATATTCACGACCTTTTATAGTTTCTTGTGGTCTTGGGCAGAGCAGGAGCCATACCAAGCTGTGATATGACCAGAAATAATGCTTTCTATGGTGCATCTGTAAAAGTTGCTGAGAGATGTAGCTGACGTGCCAAATTTCCTAGGTCTTCTGAGAAATACTTTCTCAAAAGGTTATGAAAAATGTAGTTTCCACATTATTCCCATTCCCTCTTTGGGGTTGTTAACAGTAGATATGAAAGTATATAAAAGGGAAATAAGATCAGTGGAACTATCAAGCTCACAATCATTTCCACCTCTTGCTCATTCAATTTTGAAAAAAAACTTTTTTATTCAATCATGGGAAACGGATGTTTATCGCTGGCCAGCATTTATTGTCTATTCCTAGTTGCCCTTGAGAAGATGGTGGTAAGCTGTCTTCTTCAAACGCTACAGTCTACATGCTGTGGGTTGACCCACAATACCATTAGGGATGGAATTCCAGGATTTTAACCCAGCGACCATGAAGGAATGGTGACATATTTCCAAGTCAAGATGGCAGTGTTTTCATGTGTTTGTTGCCCTTGTCCTTCTTGGAAGTGGTTGCACGTTGCTGTATACCTGCTATATTTCTCAGTTGAAAAATAATAGGTGCTTGTTATTTCAATAGTTGTTTGTTGCCTTTAGCCTGAAGTTATTGTTATAGTATTAAAATTGTTTACTGCTTCCACAACCTATAATTATCACAGTAGGATGTTTGCAAATTCACAGTTTGATCTTTCCCAAGTGATTATGGAGTGATTAAACATCTTTGAGATGGCATTCTGAAAACAAAAATTTGTTTCTATCTGGGATTAAGTACCTGAAGGAGTTCAGATGTACTGAGTGGAGTTTATCAATCAGAGCATTTTTAATATGGGAAGTCTATATTAGATACTTAACACCTTATTTCATTTTGGAATGTTTTTAAGGCCTGCCCATGATGTATACTTGGTGACACAGCATGGAGGAGGTAAGGCAAGTTTGCATTGGCCATTATAAAGAGCCATGAGAATAGGAGTCATGAGCAGGCACTAAATTGGTATGGATCTTTTAAAGTGGCCCATGGAGATTAGGTAGAGTTGAATATGTTGGCACGGAAGGTAAAGAGGAGGATGCAGGCATGAAGCAACATGAATTGGCATGGGTGGGGCATAAAACATATATAAAGAATGAGTGCTAAAGAGCCTTACTGCTTTTATTATAACCGGAACAAAGTTCTAGAGCACCAAGGTAGGCCTTTTAAACAGCACGCCCCAGCATTTGGGCAGCCCCTGTGGCTGCCTCCAAACTGTTTCCAGGAACAGTGGGTCTGACTCCAGTCGGCACCTGCTCTCCCTGGATTGAAGTTCCTCCCAAGCAGGTGCGGCCATTCCATGAAGTTCCTCCCAAGTTGGGTTCTTTGTGCACCTATCTTGGGAGTGAAAATTTGAGTCCATATTTGGAATATTTTGGAGAACATTATTTACCCTACTCCCAAAGAACATCAATGCTTTTGAAAGGATTTGGGGAAGAGTGGGTGATAAGGATGAATCAGTCCGGGGAAGAGACTCACGGAGCTCAACTTTCCTTTTGTTAATATTAAAAAAGGATGAAAAAGAAACTGAACCATATTTTTAACAGGATGAGAGCCATATCTCATGTAAGTGTAAGCAACTTATAGAACTTACAAAGGCCAAAGATTAGAATTTAACAAATCTAAAGTATAGCTAGAGATTGAAAGATGTTACCCTTCACTGTATTCTGTGGCTATATCGCCAAGCTTGTTGAATATAGAGAATCTTAACCAATATCTAATTGGGGATAGCGCTGAAAGTTATATAGGGATAAGTATGGCCCAAGCTGGTAAACTCTTAGGAGGTATTGGTTATTGGGCAACAGCCCAGGGAATACGACAATATGAGGGTAAGAGTGAATGTTATGAAGTTTTGACTGATGATTGTTTTCATACTCAGAGAGTACTTATGCACAAATTCCCCTGGAGACATTACATGAATAGGGAAGGAGTGGGAGAGAGATTACACAACCGTGTACATTATACATAGTAGGGGGATGAAATATATTTGATATGCCAAATGGCCTCCTAGTTCTATGCTTGGTTTCTTAATTTAGGACATTTGTTATGGCGGAATTGCAACATTATTCATTTAGATCTGTCACAAGTGCTGCCTGCAGTCTTTTGAAAGCATTGATGAAGGCACTGCCTGAGGCCGGTGGAGTGAGTGTCTGTCTTTAGCTCTGAGTGCTGCTGCTCAATACAAAGTTATTTTACCCTCGCTTCTGTTGAATTGTATCTGTAATACCCTGAAAGGCACTCCGTTTACTTGTGCTGTGCAATATTGATTGAACTTGTAATACTGGCAAGGTTGCAGGTGTATCGAAGGCGCTGCCTTAGGCTTCCGAGATTGTACTCTCATCAGAAACATAGAAACAAATTGAATGCACAGATTGCTTCATATCCCAAAATAGTGCCACATGCTGGGATTTCCAAATGCTGTTGCATTAGTGCCAGCACACAGCATTTTGAAATTTATAAACTGTTTAATAATTCCTCTGGTTATTTCTCATGAAAAATTAGACTACAACATTTTTATTCTTGATTTCACCAGATCGAGCTGGGCTTTGGTCAAATTCTTTCTCATTATTGGAGTAGAGTGGGTCTGAGGGAAGTCGGCCAGAGGAGACATCTGGAAGGCAAAATTCACCTGCATCGAGGCACTTAGAAACATAGCCTACTGCTTCCACGTAGAATTTCAGAAATATCACTGAAGGACACCATGGGTTGCTCAAGCCAATGGTGTTACCCGCCCCCGCGCACCCCTCACCCCTCCCCCCCTCCTCCCGTAACCACAGGGATAGGTACATGTCTGCCTATCGTCACAGCCCCAGATCTTCAATACAATAATGTGTTGTATGTTCTGTGTTCTATGTTCTATGTTCTATGTATATGCTCTATGTTCTATAAGTCTAGTTGGATGTGGCACCAAAAATAATGTTTTGTTTCATCAGGTTTAGAGCTGGTTTTCCTCCATGACTCCATCTTATTCAGTGATAAGTCTTGAGCTATAAGGTTCCAGTTTCAATCTCAAGGCTGTTCTAAGTTAGTTGATTGAAGCTTGAAAGAGCAGAAGGGGCACAATAATTACCTGATGAGTCTGATTTAGGAGATAAATTAAGCTGCATTTTTTATCTTAATTGTTATGCAGGAACTTCAACTGGAACTGAATGTGTGAATGCTTCATGTGACAGATCACTTTCAACTACACCTTCCTTTCCTTTGCTGGTGATTAGACTAAACTGATGGGGCAATAACTGGCCATGTAGGATTTGTCCAGCTTTTTGTGACAGGACATACCTGGGCAATTTTCCACATTGCCAGGTAGATGCCAGTGTTGCAGCTGTATGGATTGGTTCAGACTGCAGGTGAACATAGAACATAGAACATAGAACAATACAGCACAGAACAGGCCCTTCGGCCTTCGATGTTGTGCCGACCAAAATAAAAAGCAATGCCCCTCCAAACTAAACCATTCCCTTCTCTTCCATATACTTATCAATTAACCTCTTAAACGCCACCAAACTTGGCGCATCTACAACAGCTGCAGGCAGGGCATTCCACTCCCTAATCACTCTTTGAGTAAAGAACCTACCTCTGATATCCGTCCTATAACTCATACCCCTTAATTTAAAGCTGTGTCCCCTCGTGCTAGCTTTCTCCATCCTAGGAAAAAGGCTATCACTGTCCACCCTATCTAAACCTCTAATCATCTTATATGCTTCAATAAGATCCCCTCTTAGCCGCCTCCTTTCTAACGAAAACAACCTCAAATCCTTCAACCTCTCTTCATAGGACCTGCCCTCCATACCAGGCAACATCCTGGTAAACCTCCTCTGTACCCTCTCCAATGCCTCCACATCTTTCTTATAATGTGGCGACCAGAACTGCACACAATACTCCAAGTGCGGCCGCACTAGAGTTTTGTACAGCTGCAACATGATGCTGCGGCTCCTAAATTCAATCCCCCTACCAATAAAAGCTAAGACTCCATATGCCTTCTTAACAACTTTATCCACTTGACTGCCTACTTTCAGGGATCTATTGACACATACACCAAGATCCTTCTGTTCCTCAACACTATTAAGAGCCCTACCATTAGCCCTATACTCTACACATTTATTGTTCCTGCCAAAGTGCATTACCTCACACTTTTCCACATTAAACTCCATTTGCCACCTCTCGGCCCAGCTCTGCAACTTGTCCAAGTCACAAGGTGGTTCTGTAATACATGACTTCAGTATTGCCAGAATGTTGTTAGGGCCCACAGCCTTTGCAATATTCATAGCCTTCAGCTATTTCTTGATATCACCTGATATAAAGTGGTTAGCACAGCTGCTTCACATCTCCAGGGTCCTGGGTTCGATCCCCGGCTTGGGTCACTATCTGTGTGGAGTTTGCACATTCTCTTTGTGTCTGTGTGGGTTTCCTCCCACAGTCCAAAAATGTGTAGGTTAGGTTGATTGGTCATGCTAAAAATTGCCCTCAGTGCCTTGAAACATGTAGATTAGAGGGATTAGTGGGTAAATATGTAGGACCTAGGCAGGATTGTGGTCAGTGCAGACTCGATGGGCCAAATGGCCTCTTTCTGAACTGTAGGGTTTCTATGGTTTCTATGATGCAGACCCCTGTGCATGAAGAGCACAGAGGGTAAGAACAAGGAGCAGAAAGACCACAAAGGCAACTTCTTTAGCACAAGCTATCAGAGCGTTAGTGTGGCAGGAGGCTTTACTTTGCAGGCAAGAAATTTCTACCTATGTTTTACCACAGATCTTGCAGGTTTTGTGAGAATGACAATAGTTATCAGAGGCACTTTTTAATTTCTTCACTTTGGGATCTTTGCAAGATTGGTGGTGGACCTTGGTAGCTTTTTCAGGCAACAGCACATCATTGCATGAAGAAAGTTAGTAGGGATGCTCTGTTTAAGAGAGTAGGGGAGTGCATGGTGTTTCTAACAGATGGGGCAATGCAACCAAAAGAGGACAGTGGAAGCTAGCCACTTGACTACTTTCTTTAGTTGATATTGAAATGCTCAATTGGATTCACTTGGTTGTCCATTTGTACATTTATTTCTCATATATCACAGACTCTGACGAGGTGGTCATGTTCTCTATAAGAACAGCCCTTATCATTATACCAATAGTTCCTATATAGTTATATGAAGGGTTCTTTGATCTAGTATTAGTTTTCTTCTTGTCACATTTTGTACTTGCATAGATTGTATTGAAGGGAAATAAATTGCCATCTAAACATAGCTTCCCTAATCTCCTCAATTTGATGCTTGGAAATGAAAACTCAGACATTGTAGGAGAAGCTGACTGCCGTTATGTGTGCATTCATCTGAGGTTCAATCACAGAGTCATAGGATGACATTCAGCCCATTAATCCTGTGCTGGCTCTTTCGAAGAGCAAGTCTGTTAGTCCCAATTCAGTGCTCTTTCCACATACCTCTGTATTATTTGCCCTTCAAGTCTCTACAGCTATTACTGAAGCAGACTAATTAAGGTAAAGAAATTAAACATGGGGGAAAAAGTCTCCGTAAGAATTTAACTATTTGAACTGTTTCTACTTCTAGGCACAATAATTTATCTTTTTTGGTTAAACATTTAGTGTTGCTGAAGATAATGTTGAATGCATGCAAGGAATTGCCCCCCTTTGTAAACTGAGTGATATTTGGTTATTCTTTCCATTACCCCTTTGGCCAATGTCTTGAAGTGAAGTGCTATTAGATATTGATGACTGATGCATGGAACTTACAGATTAATAAAAGCACAAAGGAATGGTTAAAAATCTTCAACTAATTGGGAATTGTCTTTTAAATACAAATAAGACAGTCACAGCAAAGGAGATAAACACTTGGGAGCACACCCTTGCAAATCAAGCTCACATCAATAGTTTTGCTATCAGATCAGATAAACGAGAAGAGGCAGTTACTTCTGCTTTGCTGCAACACTGTTCATCCATGTTCAATATCATTATGCTGGGCAGGAGTCCTCAGATTAGCTCCCATGTCAATAAAGGTATGCTCATATAGATTGCAACAGTGGAGAAGGAGAGGAGGCAGCATAATGCTGTTGTCCCAGGAGTCTTTTATTACCTAATTTTTGATTGAGTCTGTAGTTTCCATCTTTACTCTCCCAGAATAGATGTTGCTATTAGTTGTTTGCATTTTCGAGCCATTATTTTTTCTTGTCTGTTTAATATAACTAGCTGATGTATTGTGACAATGAAAATAATTCACTCATTTGAAGCTCAGGGGTATTTCCACTCAGTCAATTGGACCTTCAGATTAGGGGACTTGGATGTTCAGAATTGGAAAGCCCCATCTTCTTTCATTTCATCCTCCTTTAATGAGTCTCAACCTTGGAGAATTTAGAGCACAGAAACACGCTATTTGTCTCAACAAGCCCATGCTGGTATTAGTCCTCCTCACAAGCCTCTCCTCATCTTACTCCATTCACCCACATTTGTTTATCCAGCTTCTCCTTAAATACAGCGATGCTATTCACCTCAAATACTCCCTGTGATAGTTGAGCCCACAATTCCATATCTTCTCTGTTACCAAGTTCACCTCCTCTCATTGTTAGTCACCACTTGGGAATTTAGTTCATCATGCTGATAAAGGGAAAGAAATTGATGAACAGATAAAGACCAGTTGGTCTGTGAAACCTGTGCCATATAGTCACAATGCAACTTTATACATGACCCTATGGTTCTCCATCGAAAAGTAATTGTGCCATTTCCTGGGAGAGGTAAAAGGACAGTGGGAAAAATAACCCTAGGCCAATGGCAGATGTAGGGGAGATTTTGGGAAATTCCTCCCCTATTCCTGAAAATGATAAATGACAGGGAGACATGTCACCTAATAGCCCACCTCCCTTTCGTATGCTGTGGCATCACCCATGGTTGTGAATGTGCACAACTCTGTTTAGAACGCGGAACAGAGAGTTGCTGCTTGCTGGAGGTAACTTTGGAATAAAGGAGTTAAATGCCATAATAAATGAGGAGAATTGAACCATTTAGAAAGATCTATCACTGAAAATTATTTGCAACTATGCTTGCAGTTGCACTGCAATTCCCAGTTTGACCTTTTGGATTTCTTGTTCTGACTTTTTCCCAGACACTCAGCCATTTCAATAAAGTTTTATCTTTAATAGGTAACTGCAGCTGTAGCTATGAGTGCGAGGTAGCACACAGTTTATTTATCTGGATGTGATGAGTACTGTTTGTGCAAAATGAAGAAATGAAGATTTGGAAGGATATCTGATTCCTGTTTCATCCACTGCTTGTAGACGTGTCCTGTCCCATAATTTTGCTGTTACTGAACAAATAAACCTTGATGGCTGTTAGTTGCCTTTGAAGTTGTAGTTCCCAGAATCATTAGGTAGGCATAGAATCTGCGCTCTGGTATTTATGGTTCCCAGTCACAGTCAACTTTCTTCAATACATTGACTGCTGTAGTATTGGTCGATGTAATGAGAAAAACGATATTTGTGAAGGGAGAAGCACAAATTAAACTGCACAGATATTAATGTGTTCCTATCCGCAGTGTGAATTGGACATGGCTTGGTAACTGCCCTGTAATATTGGGGAATTAAGATAATGACAAGAGAGGGATTCAGGCAGGTTTGTTGCCTCCTCTGCATTTGTTGAATGTTCATCATTACTGCCTTACTGCTGCTAAAGAGATTATTAATAACACAAAAAATCAGACATGGGCAGACTGAAAGGTTCATGCAGCACAATTTTCACCCTTTCACTCAGTAACCTTGTGAAAATTGCATTGCCATTGTATGGTAAAAATTATAATATTTTAAAGATGGATTGTCAAACTCAATTTGAAGAAAAGTCATTGGTAATGGAAAGGAGGAGAAAGATGATGCAGGGGTTTAGACTCTGCCCTTTAACATCTGGCATCGAGCTTCAATTCAGCCCCAAACAGCCTTTGTTTAAAAACGGCTGCAAGGAAAAGCCTAGGAACTATAGGACAGTGAGCCTCACATCTATGGTGGATAAATTGTTAGAAGATATTTTGAGAGACAGGATCTACAGGCATTTAGAGAGGCAAGGACTGATTAGGGACAACCAGCAAGGCTTTGTGAATGGAAAAACATGTCTCACAAAATTAATTGAGTTTTTTGAAGGGGTAACCAAGAAGATAGATGACAGCAGTGCAGTTAATGCTGTCTACATGAACTTTAGCAAGACCTTTGACAAGGCACCGCATGATAGTTTGTTGCATAAGGTTAAATCTCACAGGATCCAGGATGAGGTATCTAAATGGATACAAAATTGACTTCTTGACAGAAGCCAGAGGGTGGTTGTAGAGAATTGTTTTTCAAACTGGAAGCCTGTGACCAGCGGTGTGCCTCAGGGATCAGTGCTGGGCCTACTGTTATTTGTCATTTATATTAATGATTTGGATGAAAATTTAGGAGGCATAATTAGTAAGTTTGCAGGTGGCACCATGAATGGTGGCCTAGTGGACAATGAGGTAAGTTATCTCCAATTGCAATGGGATCTTGATCAATTGAGCCAGTGAGCTGACAAATTGCAGATAGAGTTTAATTTAGACAAATGTGAGTTGATGCATTTTGGTAGATTGAAAAGGGCAGAGCTTACTCAGTTAATGGTAGGGTGTTGGGGAAAGTTACAGAACAAAGATATAGGGATACATGTTCATAGCTCCTTGAAAGTGGAATCACAGGTGGACAGAGTGGTGAAGGACACATTCAGCATGCTTGGTTTCATCAGTCAGAACATTGAATATAGGAGTTGGGACTTCATGTTGAAGTTGTACAAGACATTGGTAAAGCCACACTTGGAATACTGTGTGCAATTCTGGTCACCCTATTATTGAAAGGATATTATTAAACTAGAAAGAGCGCAGAAAAAATTTACTAGGATGCTACCAGGATTTGATGGATTGAGTTATAAGGAGAGGCTGAATAGGTTGGGATTTTTTTCTCTGGAGTGTAAGAGACTTAAGAGGATCTCATAGAGGTCTATAAAATAATGAGGGGCACAGATCAGCTAGATAGTCAATATCTTTTTCCAAATGTAGGGGAGTCTAAAACTAGAAGGCATAGGTTTAAGGTGAAAGAGGAGAGAAACAGAAGTACCCAGAGGGGCAGTTTTTTTCACACAGAGGATGGTGAGAGTCTGGAATAAACTGCCAGAGGTAGTAGTAGAAATGGGTACAATTTTAGCTTTTAAAAAGCATTAGATAGTTACATGGGTACAATGGGTATAGAGGGATATGGGCCAAATATGGGCAATTGGAATTAGCTTGCAGTTTTCAAAACAAAAAGGGTGGCATGAACAAGTTGGGCCGAAGGGCCTGTTTCTGCTGTGAATCTCTATGACTCTATGATTCTGTGAGATGGAAATGAAAAGGGTCGTAAGATGGCACAGTGGTCAGCATTGCTGCTTCACAGGGGCATGAGTTCGATTCCCAGCTTCGGTCACTGTCTGTGTGGAGTTTGCACGTTCTCCCTGTGCCTGCATGAGTTTCCTCTGACTGCTCCAGTTTCCTCCCACATTCTGAAGGATGTGCTGGTTAGATGCATTGACTTGAACAGACACAGGACTGTGGTGACTAGGGGAATTTCACATTATCTTCCTTGCAGTAAGCCTTACTTCTGATTAATAAATAAACTTTAAAAACAAAACACTACGGGTGTGAGGAATCTAGATGAGAACCGCAAATTACTCAGCAAGTTAAGTAGCACCTGTGGAGAGAGAAACAGAGTTAATGGCTGAGGTTGTCAAAATTAATGTCTTCTGTCAACCGCCTTCAAGACTGCTTTTGTGAAATGCGTATGGTACAGGCTCAGTTAGTTGCCAGTCTCAGCCACTGTATTGCTGGTCTGGGATTATTGCTAGAATAGAGGTAGGTGTGTAAACTGATCTAGGATTCGTGGTTACCTGTGTTCCATTCTCCAGCAGAACACTGTCTGAAGTTTAAGGTGGACAGTAGTGCTAAACTGCAGTTTTTGTTAATTAAGTGCAATTTTGTTAACAAAGTAGTAGTTTTGTAACTGAGTAGTGACTGAGGTGTGTGGATTAATAATTTGGAGTCAGGAGTTCAAATCCCATTATGGCAGCTGAGCAAATCTGCCACCCTTACCCAATCTAGTCTGTGGGCGGCATAGTGGCACAATGGTTAGCACTGCGACTTCACAATGCCACGGACCCGTGTTCAATTCCAGTCTCAGATGACTGTGTGAAGTTTGCACATAAAGATTGGCCATGCTAAACTGACCCTTATTGTGAGGGAGATTATCAGGATAAATATTGTGGTTGGGGATGGCTCTTTTTCTGCATGGAGGTCGGTCGCCAGTGGAGTGCCCCAGGGATCTGTTCTAGGACCCTTGCTGTTTGTCATTTTCATAAATGACCTGGATGAGGAAGTGGAGGGATGGGTGAGTAAGTTCGCCGATGACACGAAGGTCGGTGGTGTTGTGGATGGTCTGGAGGGATGTCAGAAGTTGCAGCATGACATCGACAGGATGCAAGACTGGGCGGAGAAGTGGCAGATGGACTTCAACGCGGATAAATGTGTTGTGGTCCATTTTGGCAGATCCAACGGGATGAATGAGTACACTATCAAAGGTAGTCATGACTACCTATGACTGGGCAGTCATAGACAGCAGTGGGAAGTTGTGCGTGGAGCCTGAAGAGATTGGTGAGGCACTGAATAAATATTTCTCTTCGGTATTCACGCAGAGTGCTGGAAATGTAGCTTGGAGAACACTGAGGTACAGGGTTGCAAATTGGGAAGTATTGTAGTAGATAGGGAGGATGTGCTAGAAATTCTCGAGGGTTTGAAGTTGGATAAGTCCCCTGGGCCGGACGGGATTTACCCTAGGATTCTCTGGGAGGCAAGAGAGGAGATTGCAGAGCCTCTGGCTCTGATCTTCAGGTCCTCGTTGGTTACGGGTGTGGTTCCGGAGGACTGGAGGATAGCGAATGTGGTCCCATTGTTTAAGAAGGGGAAGAGACCTTCCAGGGAATTATAGGCCAGTGAGTCTTACTTCTGTTGTGGGCAAGGTATTGGAGAGAATTATTAGGGATAGGATTTATAGTTATTTAGAGAGAAATGAATTGATTGGGGATAGTCAGCATGGTTTCGTGAAGGGTAGGTCATGCCTTACTAACCTCATTGAGTTTTTTGAGAAAGTGACCAAAGAGGTGGATGGGGTAAGGCGGTTGATGTAGTATATATGGACTTTAGTAAGGCTTTTGTAAGGTGCCCATGGAGACTTCTACAGAAAATGCAGATGTGTGGAATAGAGGGTGATTTAGCTAATTTGATTAGGAATTGGCTGGCAGATAGAAGACAGAGGGTGGTGGTTGATGGGAGATATTCATCGTGGAGTTCGGTGACAAGTGGTGTACCTCAGGGTCTGTTTTGGGGCCCCTGCTGTTTGTAATTTTTATAAATGATCTGGATGAGGGTATTGAGGGAAGGATCAGTAAATTTGCAGATGATACTAAAGTTGGTGGTGTGGTAGATAGTGAAGAGGGGTGTTTTAGTTTACAGAGTGACTTGGACAAGTTGCAGAGCTGGGCCGAGAGGTGGAAAATGGAGTTTAATGTGGAAAAGTGTGAGGTAATGCACTTTGGCAGGAACAATAAATGTGTAGAGTATAGGGCTAATGGTAGGGCTCTTAATAGTGTTGAGGAACAGAATGATCTTGGTGTATGTGTCAATAGATCCCTGAAAGTAGGCAGTCAAGTGGATAAAGTTGTTAAGAAGGCATATGGAGTCTTAGCTTTTATTGGTAGGGGGATTGATTTTAGGAGCCGCAGCATCATGTTGCAACTGTACAAAACTCTAGTGCGGCCGCACTTGGAGTATTGTGTGCAGTTCTGGTCGCCACATTATAAGAAAGATGTGGAGGCATTGGAGAGGGTAAAGAGGAGGTTTACCAGGATGTTGCCTGGTATGGAGGGCAGGTCCTATGAAGAGAGGTTGAAGGATTTGAGGTTGTTTTCGTTAGAAAGGAGGCGGCTAAGAGGGGATCTTATTGAAGCATATAAGATGATTAGAGGTTTAGATAGGGTGGCAGTGATAGCCTTTTTCCTAGGATGGAGAAAGCTAGCACGAGGGGACACAGCTTTAAATTAAGGGGTATGAGTTATAGGACGGATATCAGAGGTAGGTTCTTACTCAAAGAGTGATTAGGGAGTGGAATGCCCTGCCTGCAGCTGTTGTAGATGCGCCAAGTTTGGTGGCGTTTAAGAGGTTAATTGATAAGTATATGGAAGAGAAGGGAATGTTTTAGTTTGGAGGGGCATTGCTTTTTATTTTGGTCGGCACAACATCGAAGGCCGAAGGGCCTGTTCTGTGCTGTAATGTTCTATGTTCTATGTAGGAGTCTTAGCTGTGTGGAAGAGCAGAGGGATCTTGGGGTCCGGGTCCATAAGACTCTCAAATCGGCCTCCCAGGTGGAGGATGTGGTTAAGAAAGCTTACGGTGTACTGGCCTTCATTCATCGAGGGATTGAGTTCAGGAGTCAGGAAGTAATGCTGCAGCTTTATAGGACCCTTGTCAGACCACACTTGGAGTACTGTGCGCAGTTCTGGTCGCCTCACTATAGGAAGGACGTGGAAGCTATTGAAAGGGTGCAGAGGAGATTTACAAGGATGTTGCCTGGATTGGGAGGCATGCCTTATGAAGACAGGTTGAGGGAGCTGGGACTGTTCTCCCTGGAGAGACGAAGGTTGAGAGGCGACCTGATAGAGGTTTACAAGATGTTGAGAGGAATAGATAGGGTGGACTCTCAGAGACTATTTCCCAGGGCTGAAATGGTCGCGACGAGAGGGCACAGATTTAAGGTGCAGGGAAGCAAGTACAGAGGGGATGCTAGGGGAAAGTTTTTCACTCAGAGGGTGGTGAGTGAATGGAATCGGCTGCCGTCGGTGGTGGTCGAGGCGAACTCGCTGGGGTCTTTTAAAAGACTTCTGGATGAGTATATGGGATCCAATGGGATTGGGGGTTATAGATAGGTCTATGGCTGGGTAGGTTTTTGATGTGTTCGGCACAACTTGTGGGCCGAAGGGCCTGTTTATGCTGTAGTGTTCTATGTTCTATGTTCTATGTTCTAAATATGTGGGGTGATGAGGTGGAATTGTTGTTGGTGCAGGCTCAATGGGCCGAAAGGCCTCCTTCTGCACTGTTGGGATTCTATATGGAATTCTGTACCCCAGATCGACTTTTAACTGTCATCCAAATTGTCCTAGCAAGGCACTAGGTTGACACTAAAATGGCTCGTCACCACAGTCTCAAGGACAATTAAGGATCTGCAACAGATGCTTGCCTTTGTCAGTGATGTCCATATCAAAGATTACCAAGGATTCATAACTCAGTATTTGGAAGGCAGTGGCATTATCAAACAAAGTCAGCGTGGATTTACAAAAGAGAAATCATGCTCGTTGAATAAATTGGAAATTTTTGAGGATGTAACTAGTAGAGTTGACTGAGGAGAACCAATTAATGTGGTTTATTTAGACTTTCAGAAGGCTTTCAACAAGGTTTCACATTCCAGACTACTATATAAAATTAAAGCACACGGGATTGCAGGTAATGTCTTGAGATGGGTAGGAAGCTAGTTAGCAGATAGAAAGTAAAGAGTTGGCATAAATCGTCTTTTTCCGAATGGCAGACAGTGAATAATGGTGTACCACAGGGATCTGTGCTAGGATCCCTTTATATATTATTGATTTGGAGGAAGGAGCTGAATGGATTATTTCCAAATTTGAAGATGATACAAAGTTGATGGGAGGGTGAGCTGTGAGGAGGATACAGAGATGCTTAAGGATGATTTGGATAGGCTGAGTGTATGGACATATGCCTGGCAGATGTAGTATTAAATGGATAAATGTGAGGATATCCACTTTGGTAACAATAATAGGAAAACAGATTATTACTTGATGGATGTAAATTGAGAGAGATGGGTTTTCATTGAGACTGTGGCATGCTCGTGCATCAGTCACTGAAAGTAAGTATGCAGATACAGCAGGCAGTAAAAAACGCAAATGGTATGTTGGCTTTCATATTGAGAGGATTTGAGAATAGGAAAAGGGATATTTTACTGCAAATGTATAGGGCGTTAGTGAAGCCACACCTGGAGTGTTGTGTACTGTTTTGGTGTCCTTATCTGAGGAAGGATGTCCTTGTTATAGAGGGAGTACAGCGAAGGATTTACCAGCCTGATTCTGGGATGGCAGGACTGTCATATGAGAGAGATAAAGTCAATTAGGATTAAATTCATTGGAGTCTAGAAGAGTGAGAAAGGATCTCTTGGAAACTTATGAAATTCTAACAGGTTAGACTGGGGACATTCAAAAAGAATGTTCCCAATGGTGGGGGAGTCCAGAACTAGGGATCATTGTTTGAGGATAAGGGGTAAAGCTTTTAGAACTGAGGTGAGGAGAAATTTCTTCACCCAGGTGATGAATCTGTGAAATTCATTCCCACAGAATGTAGTTGAGGCCAAAATGTGTGAGTTCAAGAAGAAATTTAGATGTATCTCATGGTGTTAAAGGAATTGAGAGATATGCGAGGAAGGGGGTACCAGGATATTGAATTCGATGATCAGCCACGATCGTCATGAATGGGGAGCAAGTTTGAAGGGCTGAATGGCCTCCTCCTGCTTCTCGTTTCTTTGTTTCTATATCTGTGAACGAATAAGAAAGTACTCAGAAGGAGTATATTTGTTCCTGTGCAATATATATTGGTTTTTAATTGATCTTTTCATGCTCCTTTACATAATTAAAACGTAGAATCACAGCATTCAAGGCAAGTGAGAGAACGTAGATTAAACTAATTGTGTTATTAATTATAAAGATGTAAAGATCTATGCTGGAATCTTCTGGTCCTGCCTGCAGCAGGAAGCTTGGCGAGCAGGGAACTTAATTTGGTGTGAGGCCAAAAATCAGTTTCCTGACGGGGGGATGAACTTTTGCAATTCTGTTCTTTGGGACTGTAAAGGCAGGTCAAGATTCCTAATGAGCAATGTCAAGAAGCTCTTTCGCATGCATTAGCAAGTCATGCATGCTCATTAAAAGGCCAGTTTCCCAGAATTAAGTGCCCCCTTCCAATTACCAAAACTGGCAGAAAGAAATTAAAACCTTCACATTTGCTATTGTGTGTAAGTTAGCATCCAACCCCTAAGTATTGACTTCTCCCTGGGTTTTAAAATGAATAGCTGCTGCCTTGAACATCTTGTTGACTGCTCAGAAACGTCAACTTCCTGATTAGATTGAATGCTGGGAAGGCCAGGATGCATGAAGGCCGGACAGGGTGGGAGGACCAGCTGGAAATGGTGAAGCAGAGACTGGACAGGGGGGGCAGGATTAGTGGGGAGTGTGGATCAGAGGCTGATCTGAATTAGAACATAGAACATAGAACGTAACAGCACAGAACAGGCCCTTCGGCCTTCGATGTTGTGCCGACCAAAATAAAAAGCAATGCCCCTCCAAACTAAACCATTCCCTTCTCTTCCATATACTTATCAATTAACCTCTTAAACGCCACCAAACTTGGCGCATCTACAACAGCTGCAGGCAGGGCATTCCACTCCCTAATCACTCTTTGAGTAAAGAACCTACCTCTGATATCCGTCCTATAACTCATACCCCTTAATTTAAAGCTGTGTCCCCTCGTGCTAGCTTTCTCCATCCTAGGAAAAAGGCTATCACTGTCCACCCTATCTAAACCTCTAATCATCTTATATGCTTCAATAAGATCCCCTCTTAGCCGCCTCCTTTCTAACGAAAACAACCTCAAATCCTTCAACCTCTCTTCATAGGACCTGCCCTCCATACCAGGCAACATCCTGGTAAACCTCCTCTGTACCCTCTCCAATGCCTCCACATCTTTCTTATAATGTGGGGACCAGAACTGCACACAATACTCCAAGTGCGGCCGCACTAGAGTTTTGTACAGTTGCAACATGATGCTGCGGCTCCTAAATTCAATCCCCCTACCAATAAAAGCTAAGACTCCATATGCCTTCTTAACAACTTTATCCACTTGACTGCCTACTTTCAGGGATCTATTGACACATACACCAAGATCCTTCTGTTCCTCAACACTATTAAGAGCCCTACCATTAGCCCTATACTCTACACATTTATTGTTCCTGCCAAAGTGCATTACCTCACACTTTTCCACATTAAACTCCATTTGCCACCTCTCGGCCCAGCTCTGCAACTTGTCCAAGTCACTCTGTAAACTATAACACCCTATTAGAGAAGATCAGCAGGAAAGTATGGATCAGAGACTGGGCAAGGGGACGATCAGTGGGGAAGAATGGAGCAGAGGTTTAGCAAATTTCCAACTCCAAACTTCCATCCTCTCTGATAAATGACCGTGGATGACAAGGTAAATCTTTCTAAGGATACAAAGGCAATGATCTCCCTACAGAGACTCGGGGATAATGGAAGGAAGCTGAATAGTCTCTAATCGAAGACTCTCCCACATAACTATCATCACCTTGATCAATGTGCAATGCATCCACACACAGTCATATTTGAATGGAAGGAACACTCATCTCTGATCTCTCAGGATGTCCTTACCTGGAAAAGGGTGGGGATGCCATCTTTAAATGGAAGTCAGGGACAGGACTTAGCAATAACTTTCACTCTGCAATGAGGCAAACCTGAAAAGAATCTGTTCGCTAGATGAATCACTGCAATTCGTTCATAGGTCTGCTGAGGTAAAAATGATGAAGTCTCCAGGCAAGCCAGCCTCTCTACTGGCTCTCATCCAAGTGAGAAGGAAGCTGCACAGGTTAGCACGCAGCCACATGGAGCAACAGCCTGAGCGTTAAGACAATCAGTATGCTGCTGACCACAGGCTAGTGCGACAATGAGGTTTGGCTCAAATTCTGGACTGGAAGATCCCACCGGTAAGAGCAGCCTGAAAATTCTGACTGATATGTTTGATACGAAAGCAGCATGAAATCTTACCTGAGGGATACCCTCATGTCACCCTCACACTTGCTCCCAATGAGGAGCAGACTTTGCAGAGAACTCTTTCAAGTGGAACCAGATCTTTGGGTGTACTGGGAAGAACAGCATGACTAGACCATTTGGGATCGTTCCTCCATACAGATCAATCAGAAATGTTCTAGTTATTGGTCCCCAATCATCACTTGCCCGTAGTAATCCAATAATCCTTGACATATTTATCATCATGAAAAGTTTTGAAACCACTTTGGAATCTACTCAATAACATTGCTTCACCTGCATTGTGGCATGTTGAGTACCAATCTTTCATAAACCCCCAGTTGCAAAGATCTTCCAAATCTCAGTGCCCTTCCTATTACTGCACAACTATCCTCTGTCATTCTGCACATCCCAGTCCAAATTAAACATCTCTCCTGCATGGATCTGCAAAGCTCTGGAAAAGTTCTTGATGCTTCACAGGGATATACTTACAATTTTCCACAAGGCCTGGCATACAGACCCATTCTACTTACCCTCACTTGATATTACCCTGTTCATTCACTATGGTTACAATCTCCTCATGCAAGGTCTAATCCAACTCTTGATAAGGAAATAAGCAGGCCAAACAATTCTCCACATGAGGTGTGACACAGCTGCAGGTCAACTGTACACACACTGCTTTAATCCTACATTCAATCCCCCTTGCAGTCAAGGTCAGCTTGTTTGTTGCTGCCTAACTTGCACCTTTCAACTGCATGTTAGTTCAATGTGACAGTTGAACAGAATGGCAAGGATGATTGACTCAATCACTCTTCTCACATCCAGGGAAGCCTCTGGTTTTCTATTATTAAGACCACGGTGGAGAACTTCAAGGTTCAACCTGCAAACGACATCTTCAGTCTTTCTTGCCACTCACATAACCTGCTTATCTCTCCTTGAGGATTTTGCAAATATCTCACATAAGGGGAACAGCTGCAGGAAATGCAATGATTTCGCGGCATACTCTGCACAGATAATTCTCAGAGCTCAGAAGCTGGTGAGCTGCAAGTAATGGATTACATGATGTGTACTCAGGCTGCACATGCACAAATGATGGCAAGTGCCTAAGCATCTTCATGTCAGAATATTCAGTGATCACAATGTTGATAATGTGAAAGAAGTGACTCCACAGAGGGACATTATCAAAGCCTGATAGAGAAACATATTCCAGGCCTTTAAATGCCCGTGACCATTCAAGCAACACGCGGCAAGACGAGAATTCAGAATACTTCCAAACAGTGCAAGTGAACACATATTGACACATTTTTTTGTTTTTATTCATTTTTCAGGATGTGGAGTCGCATTTATTGTCCATCATTAGTTACCCTTGAGAAGGTGGCAGTGAGCTGTGTTCTCGAATCACTGTGTTCATGAGGTGTAGGTACACCTATGCTGCTGTTAGGGGTGAGGCACCAGGATTGTGACCCAGCAACAGTGAAGGAACAGTGATATATTTCCAAGTCAGGATGGTCAGTGACTTGGAGGGAAACTTGCAAGCGATGGTGTTCCCAGGTGTCTGTTGCTCTTGAGATGATTAATGGTCATGAGTTTGAAAGGTGTTGCCGAAGGAACCTTGGTGAGTTTCTGCAATGCATCTTGTTGATGGTACACACTGCTGCCACTGTTCATCAGTGCTGGAGGGATTGGATATGAATGGAAGGGGATAACAATCAAGTGGAGCTGCTTTGTTCTGAATGGTATTGAGCTTCTTGAGTATTGTTGGAGCTGCACCCATTCAGGTGAGTGGAGAGTATTCCATCATGGTCCTGACTTGTGCCTTATAGATGGTGGACAGGTTTTGTGGGGTCAGGAGGAGAGTTACTCACCAGAGGATTCCTAGCCTTTGACTTGCTCTGTTAACCACAGTACATATATGGTTAGTCCAGTTCAGTTCAGTTTCTGATCAATGGTAACTTCCAAAATGTTAATAGTGGGATTCAGGGATGGTAATGCCAATGAATGTCATGGAGCCATGGTTAGATCCTATCTAGTTGCAGATAGACATTGCCTGGCACTTGTGTGATGCACATGTTATTTGTCATTTGTCAGCCCAAGCTTGGATATTGTTTAGGGCTTGCATTTGGACATGGATGGCTTTGTATCTGAGGAGTCGCAAATGGTGCTGAACATAGTGCAATCATCTGTGAACATCCCCACTTCTCACCTCATGATGATAGAATAGTCATTAATGAAGCAGCTGAAGATGGTTGGGCCTCGGACATGATCCTGAGGAACTCCTGAAGTGATGATTGATCTCCAACTACCACAACATTTCCCTATGTATCATGTATGACTCCAGCAGAAAGTTTTCACCCTGTTTCCCATTGATTCCAGTTTTGTTAGAGCTCCTTAATGCCATACTTGTCAAATGCTGCCTTGATACTCACCTCTGGAGTTCAGCTCTTTTGTCCACGTTCGAATCAAGGTTGTAATGCGTTCAGGAGCTCAGTGACCCAAACTGCACAATCATCAGTAGGTTATTGCTGAGCAGGTGCTGCTTGATAGCACTGTTGATGACCCCTTCCATCACTTTATTGATGATCAAGCTTAGACTGATAGGCCGGTAATTGGCCAGATTGGATTTGTCTTGTTTCTTGTGTGTATGATATATCTGGGCAATTTTTCACATTGCCAGTGTTGTAATGTACTGGGACAGCTTGGCTCAGGAAGTGGCAAGTTCTGGAGCACAAGTTTTCAAAACTACAGTCAGGGTATTGTCAGGGCCCATTGCCTTTGTAGAATCTAGTGCCTTGTGCCATTTCTTGATTTCAAGAGAAGTAAATCAAAGTGACTGAAGATCAACATCTGAGATGTTGGGGACCACTGGAGGAGGTCGAGATGGCTCATCCAGTTGGCACTTCTGGCTGAAGATTGCTGCGAATGCACTGATTGCTGGGGTCCTCCATCATTAAGGATGAGAATATTTGTGGTGTTCCCTCCTCTAATGAGTTGTTTAATTGTTCACCACTATTCACAACTGGATGTGGCAGGACTGCAGAGCTTAGATCTGACCTATTGGCTGTGGGATGGCTTAGCTCTATTTATTCCTTACTGCTTACACTGTTTGGCACTCACGTCGTCCTATGTTGTAGCTTCACCAGGTTGACACTTCATTTTCGGCATAGCTGTGCTGATACTGGCATGCCCTCCTGCACTCTTCATTGAAGTTGATTCCATGGCTTGGTGGTAATGGTGGATGGGGGATATGCCAGGGAATGAGATTACAGATGGTTGAATACAGTTCTGCTACTACTGATGGCCCACAGTACCTGATAGATGTTTAGTTTTGAGTTGTTGGACATGTTTGAAGTCTGTCCTATTTAGCATGGTGATAGTGCCACACAACACAATGGAGGATAACTCAATGTGAAGACAGGACTCGGTGGTCACTCTAACTGATACAGTCATGGACAAGATGCATCTGCAGCAGGCAGGTTGGTGAGGATGAGATCAAGTATTTATTTCCCTTACCACTTGCCACAGTCCCAGTCTAACAGCTGTGCACTTTAGAACTGGCCAGTTCAGTCTGTGGTAGTATTACTGAATGACTGTTAGTAACAGAGATTGAAGTTCTCTCACAGTACATTCTGCACCCTTGCCACCCTCAATGCTTCCTCCAAGTAGTCTTCAACATGGAAGAATACAGATTCATCAGCTGAGGGGGAATGATACGTGTTAATCGACAGCAGGTGTCCTAGTCCATGTTTGACCTGATGCCATGAGATTTTATGGAGTCCAGAATTAATGTTGAAGGCTCTCAAGGCAATTCCCTCCTGACTGTATACCACTGTGCCACTTTCTCTGTTAGTTCTGTCCTGTCTACTCATGAATAGTGATAGTGGCCCCTGAGGCATTATCTGAAAGTTATAATTCCATGAGGGTGACTAGGTCAGGCTGTTGATCGTCTGTGAAACAGCTCTCCCAATTTTGGCGCAGGCCCCCAGATGTTAGACTTTGCAGGATCGACAGGGCTGGGTTTGCCTTTCTGCATTCCTGGTGGCAAGATCAATGCTGGGTAGACTGTCCCATTTCATTCCTTTGTTTTTTCTTTGTCATGGTTGAATGCAACTGAGTGGCTTGCTAGGCCAATTCAGGCAGGGCGTTTAGAGCAAACCACATTATTGTAGGCCTGAAGTCACAAGTCGGCCAGACAAGGTAAGAACGGCATGTTTCCTTCCCTAAAGGATATTAGTGGATGAGATTGAACTTTACAACAATTGACAGTCATTTCAGGGTCATCATTAGATTTTATTTGCAGATTTTTTAAATTGAGTTTTTAAATTCCACAATCTGCCAGAGTGGAATTTGAACCCAGTTTTCCAGAACATTAGCTGTGACGAAGGATCATCTAGACTTGTAACATTGGCTCTACTCTCTCTCCTAAAAGGCTGTCCGACCTGCTGAGATTTTCCACATTTTCCTGTTTTTTGTCCCCAGAACATTAACCCTGAGTCTCTGGATTATTAGCCCAATGTCAAGATATATAAAATGGTTGCATTCCTGTGCTACCTATGTGCCTTCAAAACTGATTTATTTTTCTTTCCCTATTACTATACCTTAGTATAACTCTGACATCCATTGCTGAGATAAAGGCAGCCTGTTGCTGTGAAGGCTTGGGCAGGTGACCACTGGTCCGAGGCTGAAATGGCCCCAGCATGCTCAAGGTCTCCTGATGGACCCTCCTCAGCCAGATGTGCTGGAGTCAGTGACAGAAAAGAGGTGGAACGGAAACGCACTCTTGGAATTTCAGTGGGATAAAGTCCCTGGGATCCCTTGTTGGTTCTCCTCCTTCCTGTGGGTGCCTGACCTTCCTGGCATCTTAAAAGGCGCACCTGGAGAGTTGAGGTGCGTCAGAGTGATGGAGTGTTACTCTGCAGGAGATACCTCCCTCTGGAACACAGCCTACTGCCCCTATATTGCAGTGAGTAATGGCTGTCTGGCTGCCCTTTAATTATAGTGCCAGGACCTTTAACCCTGTGTGGCAACAGAAATAGTGACACCCTGCCCATCCCGACTATGGGATTCACTGTGTTCCTTGCTCAAGCATAGGTAATAAGCTAAACAGCACAAAATTATGCAAAAGGAGCTGTCCAGCTCTTGTATAGGAAATCACTCTCATTTCTGCTCCCACTACCCAACTAATACTCCAGAATGAAAGTTACTGCCCATAACTTTGGATTTATTGGACATACTATAAGTCAAAAGGATATCTTGTGCATTTGAGATTCTACTTCAATATGATTTCCCAGAAACAAAAAGTCAGACTAAAGGAGAATGCAATGTGATCTCATTCAGGTTTACAGTATGTTTATCTAAATACATGAAATGTGGTAAGTGAAGTTGATGAACAGCAGGTATAGATAGTTACATGAGAATATGATGTACCGATAATGGAGACCTTGCTCGATAAAAGGGCAGGTCTGGCTATAATTAATATTCCTGGATACAAGGTGTTCAGCAAAGATAGGAAAGGTAAGAAAGGAGCAGGGGTAATGGTATTGATTAAAGAGAATATTACAGAGCTGGAGAAAGAAGATGTCCCAGAGGGGTCAAGGACAGAATCTATTTGGTTGGTGCTAAGAAGCAATAAAGGGGTGAATTCTATTGGCCATCAATTCATAGGAAAAACATAGAGGAACATTACAAAGAGGTGTAAAAATTTAAAGAGTAATTATAATGAAGTGCTTTAATTATCCTAATTGAGACTAAGATAGAAAGAATGTAAAGAGCAGAGAGACAGAAGTGTCCAGAGTGTCTTCAGGAAATGTTTCCATATCTGTTTCCGAGCTAGTGAGCAAGGATGCATCGTTATAGCTGGTTCTGTTGAATGAGGTAGGTGGATCAGTATCAGTAGGAGAGCATTCAGGTTACTATGATGATCGTATCATAAGATTTAGGTTAGCTATGTGAAAGAACAGGACTGGTTTGCTGACAGACATGTAAATTGGTATCAAAGATTGGCATGGGAGACTATAATGGAACAAAAGACTGCCTTTTGAGAGCAGATGGCTTGGGAGTAGTTGGAATGCATTATCATGATTAGAAAAGAGAAGGAAACTAAAGCTGTGAAAATAAATAAAAAATGAAGGAAAACTGCAAAGGCTGAAGATGCAGATGTCAGGTTGATAATATAAGTGAGAACCGGTTTGAATATACAAAGTTCAGAGAGGAGTTTAAACCCAATAAGTGTGAGGTGATACACTTTGGAAGAAGTAACTTGACAAGGAAGTACTCAATGAATGTTAGAGCACTAGGAAGTTCTGTGGAATAAAGGGACCTTGGTGTGTTTGTCCACAGATCTCTGAAGGCGGAGGGCATGTTAGTAGGGTAATGAAAAAGGCATATGGTATACTTGCCTTCGTCAATCGAGGCATAGATTATAAGAGCACGGAAGTCAAGTTGGAGTTGTATGAAACTTTGGTAAAGCCACAGCTGTATACAGTTATGATCGCCACATTATCAGAAAGGATGTGATTGCAATGGAGGAGGTCTCCAGAGATGGAACATTTAAGTTATGCAGGGAAGTTTATAGGCTTGGGTTATTTTTTTTTGGAACAGAAAAGGTAGCAGGGCAACCGAATCGAGGTGTACAAGATTATGAGGGACATGGACAGAGTGGATAAGAAGCAGCTGTTCCCCTTAGTTGATGGGTCAGCCACAAGGGGACATAGATTCAAGGCAAGGGTAGGAGGTTTAGAGAGGATGTGAGGAAAATCTTTTTGCCCAGAGGATGGTGACGGTCTGGAGTGCACTGGCTGGGAGGGTGGTAATGGTGAGTTGCCTCACATCCTTTAAAACGTATCTAGATGAGCAGTTAGCACATCATAACATTCAGGGTTATGGAACAAGTGCTGGTTGATGGGATTAGATAGAAGTTCAGATGTTTCTAATTATCAGTGTGGATTCGATGGGTCGAAGGTCCTCCTCTGCGCTGTATGATTCTATAATTCTATGAAACTGTGGAGGTGTTAGTGATAGACATCAAAAGAACTTAGACAGACTGGTGGAATGGGCATTGAAATCTAATGCAGAAAATAATGAGGTGATACATTTGATTGGAAGAGCAAGGAGAAAGGGAATATGTACAGAAAGCATTGAAGATGGCAAGGCAGGCTGAGAAAGAGGTTAAGAAGGCATATGAGGCTCTGGACTTGATAAATACAGGCATAGACAATAAAAAAGTGAATCTTTATAAAGCTCTGATGTGGCCTTAGTTGGAATATTACACACAATTCTGGGCAGTACACTTTAGAAAGACTTTAAAAAAGGTACAGAAAAGACTTGTCTTTGAACCAGAGTAGAAACAAATCATCCACAGCCTCAGAAGAGAAGGAGGAGAGAAAAAGTTTAAAAGATGCTTCCAGGGATGAGGAATTCAATTAAGTGGATACCCTGAAGAAGTTCTCTGTTCTCCTTGGAAACGAGGATGAGATGAGATTTTATAGAGGTGCTCAAAATTATGAGTGTTCTTCACAGTGCAGAGAGAGAGGAAAAGTTTTCCAGTTGCCAGATGCATAGAGCCAGAGGCCATAGAGAGACCAAGGCAACTGGGAAGAGAACCAAGGCCAACATGAGGAAATTCGAGTGGTTAAGATCTGGAATGCATTGATAATGAGAGTGTGATGGAGACAAATCCAATGGTGGCTTCCTAAAAGGAATTTGAGAAGCACTTGGTGAGAAACAGAATGCAGGCTGACAGGGAAAGGCAGGGAGTGGAAATAGCTAAGCTACTGTTGTAAAGAACTGGCACAGATTTGACTGTCCAAATACTTTTCTTTTGCCCTGTCACCATCCTATGATTCCATTAGACCTGAGGTTTGACACACTAGGAGAATCATTTTGGCCAATTTCTTCTGAACATGGATGGCATACATGTTGCCATCATGCCTTGCAAATTTGCGAGCACATTTTAGATAAAAGCATTTCTAACATTGCAGAGATAGACTTAGTGATCAACATTGAACAGGAGAGATTACGTTCAACAACATTGACAGGGCTTCTGCACAAAGAGTGGGGATTTATCATCCCTAAAGTTTGTTCACTATCAACAGATTAAGTTGTGAATTGTATAAGATCCCTTGAGAGGAATGGCATAATTTGCCCAAATTCCTATTTCTTGTTCCATATTGTTTATTTTTTTTAAAAGAAAAATCAATTTCATTGAACTTGCAACTGACTAAACTCCTCTGAATCTTTGGTCTGATGGAAGAATGAAACAAAGGCTCAGTTACACATCCCTTTTCAGTATTCTATTCCCTCTAGCTAGCCTCCTTTTCTTAAATTTAGCTGCGATTGTTACACCATGTCATTCATCTTTGTAAGGCTGCTTCTCAAATCGTGTCTCCAGGATAGTGTTAGCATTCTAAGGTGGAATGAAGGAAGTGCTGTTATCATTTTGTGATGATGTTCAATTGGGCATCAGTAATGACATTGTATGGGATATGACCAGGAAAAGGCCAATACTTATACTGTAGACAGCAACCCCATAGCAGCCCAAATTTATTTCAACAAGAATTGTTGTCACATTATGAGATGATTCAGGAAACAAAAGTAGTTTTGAATAACCTATGTTTGCATTTATGGGTATCAGAAATAAAGCATAACTTTAAATAGGTTTAATTTTGTGGTTCTGCATTTGAAAGGATTAATGACTTCAGCTTGGTTGATGTGCCTGTATGGTAGTGAAAGTTTATGTTAGGTGTGATTTGTTTGAGGTTTATAAAATACTCAATGGGATTGAAAAATGTTAACCAAACGCTTCCCCTTCTAGAACAGTCTAGGACAAGAGATCATAGTTATAGAGTAAACCGGGGTGGGGGGGAGTGGGGGCTTCGAAAGAGAGATAAGGAAAAGTAACGTCTCACAGATGGTTGTGAATCTATGGAACTCATTGCCCCAGAGTGCAGTGGATGCAGAATCAATCAATAGATTCAAGAAAGAGATAAATAAATATTTGTTTATAAAGAGATAAAGAAAGCAGGAAAGTGGAGTTAGGGTGAGATGGAGATCAGCCACAATCATATAGAATGGCAGAGAACTCTTTTGAAGGGCTGAATTGTCGACTCTCATTCCTAATTCCTCTGTTCTGATATTCCTAACTAGATGGTTGATGAACAACCACAGCCCACCTAGGGCAGAAAGAACTTCTGAGTTAATTTTAAGCCAGACCATCATTATACAGTGGTTAGCACTGTTAACTCAAAGCACTCGGGACCCAGGTTCAATTCCAGTCTTGGGTGACGATGTGAAGTTTGCACATCCTCCCTCTGTCTGTGTGGGTTTCCTTTGGGCACTCCAGTTTCCTCCCAGAACCAAAAGATGTGCAGGTTAGGTTGACCATCAGGGTAAATACATGGGTATAGGGACTGGGTAATATTGGTGCAGACTCAATGGGCTGAGTAGCCTCCCTCTACACTGTAGAGCTTTATGATGCTATGGTCCTGTTCATGAAAATTCAAGTAAAAAGCAGACAAAATGCTCTGAGTTAAAGAGGCAGCTGCAAGAACCACATTGAAAGAAATTACAGCACAAGAACAGGCCCTTCGGCTCTCCAAGCCTGCACTGACCATGCTGCCCCAACTGAACTAAAACCCTCTATCCTTCCAGGGACCATATCCCTCTATTGCCATCCTATTCATGTATTTGTCCAGGCGTTCCTTAAAACTCACTATCGTATCCGCTTCCACTACCTCCCCTGGCAGAGTTCCAGGCATCCATCACCTTCTGTCTAAAAAATCTGCCTTATACACCTCCTTTAAACCTTGCCCCTCGCACCTTAAACCTATTCCGTCTAGTAAGAAACCAGACATCTGAAATAAATCAATTGTTTGGTAGCTATTGCTTGTTTAACAGTGTTCTGTTGGGTACTTGTGTAAAAGTTTGAATGTACATGGTAATCCAAGGCAGAGGAATGCTGAAAGGAGGGATTGAAATCCCAAAAGTGGATGCTTGGTGAAGGCATCTGAGAAAGAGTATTGTTTGGGAAAAGATTCCGAGATGTGTTTTTTTTGAGAGTGATGATTGGGAACACTTGCATGGAAGTGAGAGTTTCAGTGAGACCAGTAGCTCACAATATGGCAAATACCTGGGGGGATTTGATGAGAAATCCACGGACGTTTTTTCAGGTGGCATCTGCCACACCAGTCCAGAGTATGCTGTGTCTGACCTGTTAGGTTACCACGGACTTTGTACTGACTGAGAACATTAGAGTAGAAGATATATTTTGTATTTTTGTTATCCTTACACACCTGTGTACATCTGTGAAGATATAAGTGGGGAGAAGTAGTGTTTGGTAGTCAATATTTTCTTATTTAATAAATATTTTATTATTCTGTTATAAGAATAACAGAACAAATGTTCTTTGACAAAGAACAAAGAAAATTACAGCACAGGAACAGGCCCTTCGACCCTCCAAGCCTGCACTGACTATGCTGCCCATACGAACTAAAACTCCCTACTCTTTCAGGGACCATACCCCTCTATTGCCATCCTATTCATGTATTTGTCCAGACGCCCCTTAAAACTCACTATCATATCGGCTTCCACTACCTCACCTGTCAGAGTTCAAGGCATCCATCACTTCTGTGTAAAAAATCTGCCTTGTATATCGCCTTTAAACCTTGCCCCTCACACCTTAAATCTATTCCCGCTAGTGATTGACTCTTCTAACTATCCACTCTGTCCATGCCCCTCATAATCTTGTAGATTTCTATCAGGTCACCCCTCAATCTCCTTTGTTCCAGTGAGAACAAACCAAGTTTCACCAACCTCTCTTCATAGCTAATGCCCTCCATATCAGGCAACATCCTGGCAGCTCTTTTCTGTACCCTCTTCAAAGCCTTCACAATTTTGTCCTGCGACTCTGTTCGCCCACATCTCTATACAAAAACAACTGGTTATAATCTGTTGAGCTGGAATATCGCTCTGGGATCTGACCTCCCAGTGGTAACATCGGCTGGGATTGTACCAAGTGAAAGAATTAAGCTAGGATTACATTAGAACATAGAACATTACAGCACGGAACAGGCCCTTCGGCCTTCGATGTTGTGCCGACCAATATAAAAAGCAATGCCCCTCCAAACTAAACCATTCCCTTCTCTTCCATATACTTATCAACTAACCTCTTAAATGCCACCAAACTTGGAGCATCTACAACTGCTGCAGGCAGGGCATTCCACTCCCGAACCACCCTTTGGGTAAAGAACCTACCTCTGATATCCGTCCTATAACTATCACCCCTTAATTTAAAGCTGTGTCCCCTCGTGCTAGCTTTCTCCATCCTAGGAAAAAGGCTATCACTGTCCACCCTATCTAAACCTCTAATCATCTTATATGTTTCGATAAGGTCTCCTCTTAGCCGCCTTCTTTCTAACGAAAACAACCTCAAATCCCTCAGCCTCTCTTCATAAGACCTGCCCTCCATACCAGGCAACATCCTGGTAAACCTCCTCTGTACCCTCTCCAATGCCTCCACATCTTTCTTATAATGTGGGGACCAGAACTGCACACAATACTCCAAGTGCGGCCGCACTAGAGTTTTGTACAGTTGCAACATGACGTTGCGGCTCCGAAATTCAATCCCCCTACCAATAAAAGCTAAGACTCCATATGCCTTCTTAACAACCTTATCGACTTGACTGCCTACTTTCAGGGATCTATGCACATACACACCAAGATCCCTCTGAGGGTTCTGCTGACCTCTCACTATATCTCTATAAGGGTACTTGAGCTTTGGACATCCCTGAGAATGGATAAAACTGAGTTGCATGAAAGGTAAGTGAATCACTGAAATCCAGAATTAATTAAAGGATTAGTGAGATTTTCTCAAAGATCAGAGTTGATGTACTTACATCTGTTTGGTGACAATGTGAGTGTTTAATTACTGTAATCGGGTTGAAGGTGGTACTTTACATTCTTTTTATGTCATAGTGTATTGTATGATCAGTTTATTATCTTAAAGAGGATTGGCACTACAACTGGGCGTGGAAATAGATGTACAAATGGGCTGATTACACACGAGTAAATGGCAAATCATTTGATGTGTTAAAGCCTACTCCATCTTCATTTATCAGTGATGTAAAATGATAAAGTTGGAAACTGATTATTATTCTGGAAGCATTATTAAGTCCCTGATGTAAAACACATTGAAGTAAAAGTTCATACCCCATAGTGGTACAAAATAAGAGATATTGATTGAAATGGATTGACCCAGATAGAATTGAATATCAGATACTGCTTAGAGTGTGGCCAATCCAATAGCACACACTTTGCACCCAACATCCAAGATGACTTCACCCCAGTTATGCCTTTGGATGACTTCCAGATATCTACATTTAACCTTGTGGATGGACGAGTAACTGCAATGTTACTTATTTGATGATTATTTCAGAGTTTCATCTCTCATACTGTGTTGAAAGTATTGATGCGTTACATAAGATCCAGTTCCTTTAGCATTGAGCGCACCTCGAGTATCTTACTATGGCTATGTGTACACTTGGCTGGGAATACTGGCAGACTATCTGGGGATATCACATCTGGGAGCTCTTTCTTGTTTCTGGGCTCTTCACATTCCTCCTGATACTCCAGCTATAAATATGTAAGTCAGCACCGACTGCCAATTGAATCTAATTGTTGAACCTTTCGGAACTTTTAGTTACTGTGATTTTTATCCGTATCTCACCCTGTGCTGTACCTGTCCTGGGAATGTTTGATGGGGGACAGTGTAGAGGGAGTTTTACTCTGTATGTGACCCCGTGCTGTACTTGTCCGGGGAAGTATTTGATGAAGATGGTGTGGAGAGATCTATACTCTGTATCTAACATTGTGCTATGCCTGTTCAGCGAGTATTTCATGGGAATGGTGTGGAGAGACCTTTACTCTGTTTCTAACTCCATGCTATACCTGTCCTGGGAGTGTTTGGTATGGACAGTGTAGAGGGAGCTTTACTCTGAATCTAACCCCGTGGTCAAGATTTTCCAGCTGTGTTCGTCCAAGTCTTGAAAATCCCATCTGAGGTCAACGGACCTTTGCGTTGTCCGTGTCCGATCTGTTACGATTCTCGTGGAGGGCAGGACGGGAAAATTCCGCCTCATACTTTTTCAAGGAGTGAATGATAATTTTTGCTTGGTGGAATAAGTAGAATAAAGTTTATTTCTGTTGAGCATAAAGGTTGCAGAGATTTTAAGATAAAAAAGCTGAAGTGCTGGTGCCCTGCAAATATTTTATACTTAAATGGGGGTAATGAAAAAATTAAAATGCAATCGTTGTGTTCTGGTTAGATGCATTAATGTTAAATATTGGCTCAGTGCTGAACAGTTGTACACTGAATTTTTATTGAGAAATTAATTTTCTAAAAATTGATTTTCCTGGTGCATTTAATTTTAATTATAAAATGTGCAGTTATAACCACAGGCTGGAACTCATCCAAAGTATGTTGTAGTGCATGGTGCTGTTTAAAAAAATTATAACAAGAAAATGGCACAGTAAATGAAGCTTATAAATCTCTTCATTCCGAGCTACTGAATAAACCCTGACGACGACGGAAATTACAGTGTGTTGTGGTGGTTCACACCATCTGCAGTGATGACAAAGAGGCATTGTACAGAGGCAAACTACTGCATTTCCTCCTGCTTGCCTGTTGTGTGATAGAACCCGGCTCTGTCGACAGGAGATCCTTCACACCTTGCAATGTGGCATTAGTTCAATCCTTTTGCAATTTAGTGATGTAGTGATGCTTCAGCCTAAACCGGGCCATTCCTGATATCTGTCTTATCCCATGTAGCACCCTGGGCTGATTGCTGGAAAGAAATGAAGAATCCTGTGTCGCGTTTTAAATTGCTGTCTGGAGGCTATAAGCCAAGGACCGTTCTTCATGATTTTATAATGCCATTGTATGATTGAAAGGGTAAAATTTATTCAAACGCCCTTAGGACATAAAGCAAAGTTGAAATTCTACCTTGAAACTGCAACCTGCCCCATCTAATTCAATGCTATTAATGAGATACAGTCCCTGTCCCTCTTTTTTTGAGAGTCGACATATACTGTACAAGACTTATTATTGGTTTCTGACATCGCTGGCCAGAAGGTCAAAAGAATAGAGTCGTTCAGAGACAGTGAACATTTCTTGGGAGAGTTTCTTGTTTCTAGTAATCCTAAATTTTAAATTGTAACAGTGCCATTTGCTGACCTGTCAACACTGAAGCTGGGAATGAAACTTAATAAAGCCTTTCAGTTTTTTATTGAACGCTTTGTCCATATGTACTGTTACAGATAAAGCAAAGCAGCAGGTCCCATACAATTGAGGAATGTTTTTCAAATATCTAGTTCCCATCACTGACTCATTTTTATCATTTTCGCCCACGCGCTGTAGGGAAGAAGTCCTTCCAAAACTGAATACTTTTTAAGTTACCTGCTTGTAGCAGCTAAATGCTTATTGAGCTATTGTCAGCACCTTTCCATTAGCAGATGGAAAGTTCGGAAGCTTGATGGTGTGCAATCCTTCTCAGAACCGATTCAGAATTTATATTGGAGAGACACATCTACCTGAGGCAGTGGTGTAACACATGACCACTCTGGCTCTATAGAGCTAACCTGTTTCACTGAATTCCTACAATGCAGAAGGAGGCCATTCAGCCCACCAAGTCTGCACCGAACACAATCCCACCCAGGCCTTATTCCCATAACCTCACATATTTATTCTGCTAATGCCCCTGACACTAGGAGCAATTTAGCATGGCCAATCCACCTAACCTCGGAGGAAACTGGAGCACCCAGAGAAAACTCACACAGGAAAAATGTGCAAACTGTGACCCAGGACTGGAATTGAACTGGGTTCCGTGGCGCTGGGAGGCAGCAGTGCTAATCATTGTGCCACTGTGCCATCCCACAAACAAAAGAACAGCCAGGGCTCAGATACTAATCATGTAATTACATACAATTTGGAGCATGTAAACAGGATATTTTGAAATAAATCAACAGATCTATATTGGCTCTCAAAGGTCAATTTCCTGAATATTTTGTATACGATTTTCCAGCATTGCCACATCTAGTACAGATCTGATTGGGAAAGAGCCTTTCAGTGCAGTGTGAGATTGTGGCACTTCTTCAGAACAGCACCCGATAGCTTTGCAGTTGTGTTCACTGGTGTGTTTCAGCCCTTCCAAGAACCAGCCCACAACTCACCACTTTCCCAAAAAATGATAAGTGTAGGACAATTGTGGTCTGAACTGAGGGAACAGCCCTATGTGGATTGCTCCTGTTTTCTTGCTGTTATGATACTTGTTTGCGGCCAGGATCTGTTTATTTCCACAGATGCTGTCTGACCTACATTATCTGACTTTATTTCAGATTTCCACCATTTGCAGTATTTTGCCATTATATTTAACTTGATAATGATGTTAATACTCTACCAGAATCTTTTCCTATTACCACATTGCAGACCATCTTTCTATTACTTTTTGCCTATGAAAGACCACAACAATATTAATTCTATTTCTCTCTTCATAGATGCTCATAGATGTGTGGAGGATTTCCAACATTTCTGGTTTTTATCCCTCTTAAATGCATCCACGGGATTCACTTCAACTATTCGCTGTTCCACATTCTTGTCACGTAAAGAAGTTTCTCCTAAATTTAGTATTAGATTAACCTAATATTTATGGTTCCTAGTTCTGGTCTCCTGAACAAATGGAAGCATCCGGCATGTAAAGGCAGCTCGAACAAAACATGTTAAATGGTGTCTTGGTGCATCTTCTACCTGGATGATGTGTTTGAACTTTGAGCCAACAAGTCTAATGGAGCTAATCCTGACAATATTGGCAGTGAAGTGGCACTTGTAACATTGCAACAGATTGTCCATTTTGCAGTGCTGCACATGAAGTGAGCTTTTGTGGTCACAGTTATACAGTAAAGAGCAGAAATGTTTAACTTCTGGCTGCTGGATTTTTCCTGATAACTCCGAGGAGTTTGCTTACATCAGGAAATTGTAAATCATGCCCGTGCTCTGTGCCAGGATGCAGACTTCCCAGCTCACCAGTAATAAATGGCAGCTCAAGGCTGTGTGCATTGCTGCTCTTCCTTAGCTGTCTTTGGCGGGTGGAAGGTGCAAACTTTTATTATTATTTGTCTTTAAAAGTCAGCATGAGTTTTAGGAGTGAATTGCTAAACCCCGAGTGCCACACTCTGCTTTTTGTCCTTCCATCTGTTGCTCCTCCTCTTATGACAGATGAAGACTTGACTCTTTTTTTTGATGATGGATTTCCAGGACCTGCCCAAGGTTGATCTTTCTGACTATCAGGACATAGAATTATGTGTAGTTTATCTTAGTTAAGAAGAGGGCGACACAGTGGCACAGTCGTTAGCACTGCTGCCTCACAGCGCCAGGACACCAGGTTTGATTCCCAGCTTGGGTTACTGTTTGCCGGAATCTGCATATTCTTCCCGTGTCTGCGTGGGTTTCCTCTAGATGGTCCGGTTTCCTCCCACAGTTTGAAAGATATGCAGATTAGGTGTATTGGCCATGCTAAATTCTCCCTCAGTGTACCCGAACAGGTGCCAGAGCGTGGTGACTAGAGGATTTTCACAGTAGCTTCATTGCAATGGTAATATAAGCCTACTTGTGATGCTAATAAAATAAAAAAGAGGAAGCGACTATTTAGGACCCAAGATGAGAATCTAGTTGTATAGACTACTGGAAATATGAAACATTGTGCCACAGTGTCTATATGATAGTAGAAATAAGAACCTATGTGTACTCCTGGAAGATATGTACTCCTGGGGTGGCAAAGTGGCACGCTGGTTAGCACTGTTGCCTCACAGTTCCAGAGACCTGGGTTCAATTCTGTCCTTGGGTCACTGTGAAGTTTGCACATTCTTCTTGGGTCTACATGGGTTTCCTCCAGGTGCTCTGGTTTCCTCACACACTCCAAAGATGTACAGGTTAAGTTGATTGGCCATGGAAAATTGCCATTTAGTGTCAGGGAGACTAGCAGGGTAGGTATGTGGAGTGACGGGGATATGGTCTGAGTGGAATTGTGCTTGGTGCAGACTTGATGGACCAAATGATCTCCTTCTGCAATGGATGGATTCTATGATTCCATGGTTTGAAACAACTTTTAGGAATGATTTAAAGAATAAGTCTGTTTGGAAGAAAATTAGTAGAATCAAGACTGATTATTCATTGGACCCAGATGACCCTGGATTCAGAGGAGATTTGTTTCAATGCTTCACTCATATTTAGATGTATAAATGATGCTGTGGGACTGAAGGGTTGCCAATTTTATACCTCCGTTTAAAAGGGAAGAGCAGGGTGTACTGAATAATTATAGGCTGGTCACTCTAACACCACCTGTGAATTCTTAGAATTAGTGAAAGGAAGGATTAGCTTGTTCAAAGCAAGCTTTACTTGATGAATATGAGTTTTTGGAAAAGTGACCAACTACATAAAAAAAGGAGTTCAGTGAATGTAGAGTATATGAATTTTCAGAAGGCATCTTATAAGATATTTTTCCAGTGGTTTGTTAGAAATATTTGTATGGTGCAAGAATAAATGTCTCAGCATGGCTGAAAAATTGGTTGACAGATCGGGGAAAAAAGTGTTTTGAGTGTTGGAATGTTGGGAGAAGTTTGGAACAGATATATCCTAGAGTCAGCAGTTGGTCCACTTTTTTGTCGGTTTATGTGATTTGGACTTTAATAAGGAGGATAATGTTGAAAATTGGTGACTAAACAGAAGTAGGAGGTTTGACAAATGGTAGGGATGATTATAAAAGGATTCAGAAGAGATCGCCAGATTAGGACATCGATCGACAAGTGACTGATTCAATATATAGTAGATGAACGTGGCGTAGTACATTCCGGCCAAGGAAAGGCAGTATGTCCTCAATGGAAAGATGCTGAGAATACGGATGAATAAAGAAATGGAGAGGTTCAAATACATAATAATGTGAAAGAGTGAAAGCAGGTTTATGAAAACAAAAGTATCGTCAGCAATTTGGCTATTATATGGGCAGAGAGTATCAGAATGAAGGATTTCTGATAATTGTATATAATGCATTTGTTAGGCTACCCACAAAATATTCTGTGCTGCTCATTACAGAAAGAACACTTGAGGCCATGAAATGCCTAGTTTTATCAAGATAACATCGGGGCTGGGGAGCTGGCTATTAGGAGAGAGTTGAGATAATGGAAGAATTCCCACTGGAACAAAGGAAACTAGAAGGAGAATAAATTGAGGATTTCAAAATTATTAATAATTTTGATGGTTTCTATCAGGCAAAACTGTATCCTGTAGCTGGGCATATATCCCAAGGGGCCATCATTTAAAAATAGTGACTGAGTAGAAAAATTGAGAGAAATGTTTTCATGCAGCAAGTTATTGGAGTATGGAATGCTTTACCAAGAGTGTAGCTAGACTCATAGAGTCATTGAGGTTTACAGCATGAAAATAGGCTCTTCAGCTCAACTTGTCTCTGCCACCATTTTTTTTAAACCCCTAAGCTAATCACAACTGCCTGCATTTGGCCCATATCTCTCTATACCCATCTTATCCATCTAACTATTTAAATGTTTTTTAAAAAATAAAATTGTTTCTGCCTCTACTACTATTTCTGGCAGCTTGTTCCAGACACTCACCAGCCTCTGTGTGAAAAAAAATTGCCCCTCTGGACACTTTTGTAACTCTCTCCTCTCACCATAAACCTATGCCTTCTAGTTTAAGACTCCCGTACCTTTGGGAAAAGATATTGACTATCTACCTTGTCTATGCCCCTCATTATTTTATAGACCTCCTACACTCCAGAGAAAAAATGTCCCAGTTTATCCAGCCTCTCCTTATAACTCAAACCATCAAGTACCAGTAGCATCGGAGTAAATCTTTTCTGCACTCTTTTTAGTTTAATAACATCCTTTCTATATTTGGGTGACCACAACTGCGCATAGTATTCCAAGTATAGCCTTATCACTACCTATCTTGTACAACTTCAACAAGATGTCCTAACTCCTGCATTCAGTGTTCTGGCCGATGAAACCAAGCATGCTGAATGCCTTCTTCACCACTCTGTCCACCTGTGACTCCACTTTCAAGGAGCTATGAACATGTACCCCTAGATTTTTTGTTTTGTAACTCTCCCCAACACCCTACCATTAATTGAGTAATCCTGCCCTGGTTCAATCTACCCAAAATGCATCACCTTGCATTAGTCTAAATTAAACTTCATCTGCCATTTGTCAGCCCATTGAACAAGGTCCTATTGCAATCGGAGATAATTTTCTTCACTGTCCACTATGCCACCAATCTTGTAGTTGATACAAGCCTGGTATGTCTTCTATGGGGGATGGAATAACTGTTTAAAGACAATAAAACTGAAGGGATATAGGGCAAGCCTGAGGCATTGGGGTTGGCAAAGAGATGCTGGCACTGACACAATGAGCTGAATGGCTTCCTTCTGCTTTGTAAACTTCTATGATCCTGTTACAAAAAAGGCAACTGACAATTGGGAAAAGGCTAGCTGCTGCAACGAGCAAGAGAGCAGCATGTTTGCTGTCTGTTGCAGTTTTTAATTGTAAAACTGGCCTTATAAGGATGTGATTGTAGCATTGTGGTGCTGAGGAAGACAGCATTCGAAGGTAAATGCAACTTTGGTTTTCTGTGTTCTAGCCAGCAGCAAGCTCTATTAGATTGTCCAGCAACACTTTGTCACAAATGATCAGTCCAAAGCTATTATAATACCTTCTATCAACTAAATGGAAAGAGACCATTTAAAAATGTGTTCTTGCTGTACCTGGCAAAGGGAAAAGTGGAATGAAGCTAGAAGCTAAATGGCGGCCTGGGGTAATAGAAAGAGAAAATATAAACAGCATATGCTGGAAATCTATTTAAATGTAAAGGCTTCTCAAAATCTACAGCAGCTCAGTCAGTATCTGTACAGGAACAAGCCAGGTTAACGTTTCTAGTCCCTTCTTCAATGTTCATATTCCATATCTAGAGAAATTGATTATTTAGATCTGATAATTTTTGCTCCTTGCAAAATACAGATAAAATCCAGTAAAACTGACTGTCGTGTTTTATGCCTGAAGCCTGAAAGTCAGTTAAATCAACTCTGATGAAGTTCTGATAAAAATGACACAAAGAGAGATAAATGGTTCAGATCCAACTGTCATTACAGAGACATAAGCCGGGATTTTCCCATTATGGAAGCAGCTCACCAATGGTCGCCGCTTGGATTTTCTGCTCCCACTGAAGTCTACAGATTTTGCATTGCTTGCCCACCCCATTGCCAGGAAACCCACTATGGGTGAGAGTGGTTCGTCTTCAGTGGGACTAGGAGATCTTGCTGATGGGCAGGGCTGAAAAACCTCACCCAGTGTTGCAAAGTGACCAACATAGGGACATATGTCTTGCAGGGTAAAGGAATTTTGAAAAGACAGGCAAGGGAAGAAGGAACCCTGATGATTAAAAATAACATAATAATATTACTAAGAAAATCTGGAAGTAAAATGAAAATGGGTAGAGATAAGGAATAGCCAAAGGCCAGAAAACACTAGTATCAGCCTCCTAATTAAGCAAACGAATTGAGAATTAAGCAAAAGAAAATAGGAGCTTGAAGAAAAAGCAATGTAATAGTTGTGGGAACGTTCATCTTCATATAGACTGGATCAATTACATCTTCAGAGACGGATGAATTTATAGAATGCTTTTGTGACAATTTCCTGGAACAATATGCTATGGAACCAAGGAGGAATAAATTTATTTTAGATTTAGAACTATGCAATGGGCAGGGTTATTTAGTAAAGCTATTGTTATAGGGAAATAGCGATCATATTATGAATTCAAAAGTTGAGTTTAATAATGGCATATTCCAATCACAAACAAGAATCCAAGATTCAAACAAAGCCAGTTACCATAGGTATAGGGGGAGAGCAAGTTAAGGATGATTGGGTAAATAGACTGAAAGGTATGACAGTAAATAAATAACGGGGAACTTTTAAAGAGGCAATTTAAATGTTCAAAAATACATTCAATTGAAAGATTAAAACTCAGATGGATTAAAAATCCATCCATGGTTTACTAAAAAGTTAAGGATAATATTAGATTAAGAGAAGTTTATAATGTTGCAAAGAAAAATAGCAAGTGTGGGGGTTCAAAGTGTTTTAGAAACCAGCAAAGGGCCACAAAAAAGATGATTAAAAAATGACAAAAATGATATGAGTAAACTAGTAGAAAAATGAAAATAGATTGTAAAAGCTTTTGTAAAAATCTAAAAAGAATGAGTTGCTGAAGTAAACATTGGTCCCTTAGAAGCAGAGAGAGGAGAAATGATCATGGGTAAGGAATTGGCAAAGACTTAAACAAATATTTTGTCTCTAACACACCAGAAATAGAAGGTAATCTGGAGGCTAATAAGAGCGAGGAAATTAACGTAATTAATATCAGCAGATAAAAATTACTGGAGAAACTCAAATGGCCAAAATCTAACAAATCCTTAGAACCTAATGGCCTACATCCCAGGATTCTAAATGAGATGCTTGCAAAGATAATATATGCACTGGCGATGATTTTCCAAAATTTTTGAAACACTTGAATGTTTTAGGCAGATTGGAAGTTAGCAAATGTAACACCACTGCGCAAAAAAGACAGCAAGAGAAAAGGGATCTGTAGACCAGTTAGCCTGATATCAGTCACTGAGAAATGCTGGAATCTTTTGGCAGTCTTAACAATACACTAAGCAAACTATACCACAAGTAGAACAAGTCAACTTGTGTGTACAAAAGGGAAGCCCTTTTTGACAATTTTAAAAAAATTATTCATGGGATATGAACATTGTTGGCTGGTCCAACACTTATTGCCCATCCCTGAGGGCAGTTACGGGTCAACCACATTGCATCTGGAGTCACAAAGAAGCCAGACCAGGTGAGGACAGATGTCATTTCCTAAAGGACATTAGTGAACCAAATGTGATTTTACAACAATTGACAATGTTAATGTGGTCATCAATAGACTTATTAGGGTTTATTGAGGTTGTATGTAGCAGGATAAATGAAGAGGAACCAATAGATGTAATATACTTGGATTTCCAAAACACATTCAATAAGGTGCCACAAAAAAGAGTAATAGTCAAGATATGGGCTCATGGAGTTGGGGGTGATATATTAGCAAAGATAGAAGATTGAGTTTACAGATAGGAAGAAGGAAGTAAGGGATAAATGTAACATTTTCAAATTGGCATGTTCTGACTAGTGGAGTACTACAACAATCAGTGCAGGGACTTTGGGTATTTATCATCAATATTAGTGAGTTAGATGAAGAGACAGAGACTAATGTACCTAAGTCTACTGATGGTACATAGCTAGGTGGGATTGCAAGCTGTGAGGAGGACACAGTATGGCTGCAAGGGGATACAGACAGTGGCAAGGTGGTGGGTGGAGTGTAATGTGGGGAAGTATGAGATTATTCTCTTTGCTCATCAGAATTGTTACAAACACAGCTGATATTATTACTGCGCAGTCAGGTCCCAGAGTGGAACCTCACTTAATAAATCCTAACTTTTATTTTTTGTTTTGAGATTTGGATGAGCAGAGTTCATCCCTGCCAAACTGCCAAACAACAGAAGAATAAAAGATTTATTAAACAAAAGTGTAATGGCTTTAATGAGATTCAGGAGATGGACCTGTTAGAATAGGAGCTCCCTGATTGAGTTAGTTAATGCTGTCTAATCCAGGAGTATCCAGGTTACTGGCAGTCAAGATGTATACTCTGTTCTGCGAAGTACCTTCTAAGAATCACTAACTGTTGTAAATAAATCGGGATTTGGTGAAGGGATGCCGGCTCATGGGAGTTATTTCATTGGCAATGAGGATGGGATCATGAAAGCAGTTCAATCTGTGGATTGAGCAGTATCGGCTATAAAGCCGGAGGGATCAGTCTGCCTTTGTAGAGGTTTGAAACAAACTGTTTCTCACAGCTGGATAAATACCCGACCCCTCGGGTTGAGGACTTATATGCAAAGTTAGCAGGAGTACTTGCATTTTTGAAACCTGATGTGAGTCACATTACAGTGAGATGTGAATTCCTGAAATATTCGACAATTAATATTTATAAAGACCTTTACCAATACATTTGATTGCCTTTTGGGCTACTGTTAGTCTGCACAGTTTTCCAGCAAATGATGAAGAACATTTTACAAGGTCTACCTCAGGTTGCTATTTATCTGGACGACATCCTCATAACAGGAAAAACAGATAAGAAACACTTAGAGATTCCTGAGGAAGTTCTAAGTTAATTTTCCAAGGTGTACATACAACTGAGAAGGGAGAAATGTGTGTTTTCTAGTTCCTCCATGTGACCTATCTGGGCTACAGAGTAGACAAGTCTGGTCTGTACGCTTCAGAAGACAACATACAAGTGATCAAAGATACCCCAGCTCCCACATCGGTCCAGAAGATAATATCATTTCTGGGGTTGATAACCAATTACAGGAAATTTATATCCAACCATGCATCCATCCTGGCTTCATTGCATCAACTATTAGAAGAGGATCAGCCCTGGGAGTGGTCTTCCAAAAAGGAACAGATTTCCCCATTGAATGTTTTGGCCCATTACAGCCACGGGAAAGAGCTGGGAAGTGTTGCCAAATGAAATCAGGGTGGCATTGGCACGTGGGTGTCCCAATTGTGTATGCTTCTCGGATCTTGAGAATCATGGAAAGCAAATATGCCCACATTAAAAAAGAAGGACTGGTGGTGATATTTGCAATTAAGAAATTCCACCAGTACCAGTCTGGGTGAAAAATCCTCATTATCATGGATCACAAGCAATTACTGGGATTGCTAAAGGAATGCCAGTGCTGCCTATACCATTGGCCCGAATCCAGCAGCAGGCTTTATTACTGATCACCTACAATTATCGATTGGAACAACATCCAGGAAACCAAATAGCTCATGCAGATGCCTTGAGTTGGCTACTGTTATCTGACACTTCACCAATAGCACTATAATGGAAGAGAAAGTGATGACAATGAATGTATTGGAAACTCTACCACTGGCAGAAAATAATATGTGGATGCAAAACATCCATCCTCACAAAACTGAAACAATTAGTATTGACAGGGGAAACAAAAAGACCATTACAGCCCACATTCTATCCATACTGGAGGCAGACAGCGTAGCGGACTGTGGAAGATGGCATTTTCCTATAGGGTTCCAGAGTTGTCATCACGAGCTCGGGCCACCACCCCACCCTGGCCAAACTTCACCATGGCCACCCAGGAATGACAAAAATGAAAATTCTGGCAAGGAGCTTTATCTGGTGTCCAGAAATGGATCAGGACATAACTGCACTTTTGCCTCAGTGTCAGCAATGTCAACTAGGGCAGAATCTAGTGCCAGAAGCTCCTCTGTACCCTTGGGAATGGCCAGGGAGGCAGTGGACTCAGCTACACAACAACTATGCCGGTCCATTCTTGGGTTTAATGTCCCTGGTAATAATGATAGATAACCATTCAAAATGGATGGATGTGCACAGGGTTAATTCATCAAACAGAAGAATGACAGTGGAGAAACTTGTGCTTCTTTTACATCACAATTCTGGAGTTTCCATCAGTGAACCATCCTTTACTAGTGAGGAATTTGTTTATTTTGTGAAGTTGAACGGAATTTGACACATTGGGATAGCACAATATCACCCAAGACCTAACGGCCTGGTGGAAACAATGGTCTAAATGTTAAAAGAAGGTTTAAGGGAATAGCCCACTGCCTCCTTGGACACCGCAGTGTCCAAATTCCTTTTCTATTACAGTATGATTCCTCCCACCACACCCCCCACCCCCCACTCTCCCCATGCAATGATGGAATAGTCTGAGTTGAGTTACCCATGGACTGATGACTCTTCATTAGGCTGAGGCTGAGCCTGATTATCCTGAACTTGGGGGAAGGGTGGAAAGGCGTCAAGAAACCGATTGCCAAGACCATAACAACAGCAACTGGGAAAGACACCTAAAGGTGGACAACAGGGTGTTATTAAAAGATCATGGGAATATCAATGTGTGCTTACAAGGCAGAGTTGACTGAATGAGAGGACAAATTTCCTACAAAGTCCAAATGGGAGATATTGTCGTACAAAAACACCCAGACCATTTAAAAACCATTAAACCCCAAGCTATGCCAGAACAAATATCCAGCACATCAGGAGCCTCGGAAGAAATTCTAGGAACCGCCAGCTCCCACTCTCCATCTTAGAACCTTGGAGTCAAAAATGGCTGTGGCTCATTTTGCCATTTTGACTCCCTTACCACCTGATGAAGAGAGTGAATCCATGTCTGGATGCTCGAGATGAAAGGGACAAGTTCTGGTCTACTTCCGACACTGAGCTGGAGGAACTGGACCCAGCGTTGAAACACCACAAGAGGTTCACAAGGGAAACATCTCTTTGAAGCTCGTCAGACCTAGAGAGGGAATGATGTACTGAAGAGGTCCACGAGATGAATCTGTTAGAATATGAGCTCTGTAAATGAGGCAGTTGATGCTATCCAATTCAGGAGTGCCGCAGAGGTATATAACATGGAGTTGCAGGTTATTGGTACACAGGGTATATACTCTGTACTGGAAATAACTGTCTGAGAATCACTAACTGTTGAAGTAAATCTGGATTTCATGCAATTAACTCGTGGGAGTTATTTCCAAAAAATTAATTATAATGCATTACTCCTTCACCCCAGCTGTACATTTACATATATACCAGCACTGTGGGTGTAGCTATCCCTCAGGGACTGCAGTGGTTCAAGAAGGCAGCTCATCACCACCTTCTCAAGGGCAACTGAGGATGAGTCATAAATGTTGCTCTAACCAGCAATGCCCATGCCCCATAAATTTATTTAAAAGAAGATTTTTAAGATAACACGAGTTGCAAGTTATATTCTGTTCTCAGTCAGTACACAGTTTACAGTAAATCGATTGGTCAACTTTGGACAGAAATACCTCTGCCACAATTCTCCCATCATACTGCGGGATTTGTGCAGGAGTTTGCACCCGGCCAGTGTCTCCAGTACCGGATTTCCAGTGCAATCTGCTACATGCTGGAAATCAGTGGGGAGGCTGGGCTAGCATTTCAATAACATTTTAAATATCATTTAAATGCTACTATTGGATTCAGGATTGAATTCTCTGGGCCTGCTACTGTCTCCGAAGGGCCTGTTCTGCGCTGTAATGTTCTATGTTCTATGTTCTAAGTATAAATGCCCAAGGGGCATCTTAACACCACCCATCGGGTGTGTGGAGCAGTGTCAACTGTGCGTGGCTGGCTGGGGCAGGGCCTAGGGCGGGGCCTGATGGGGTGGGGCCTGATGGGGTGGAGCCTGGGGGTAATCAGTGATGTTGAGTAGCCTTGCTGCCACTGTATCATTGGGATTAGTGAGGGCAGGAGGGAACCAGCGATCTAGATAGGTTGGGGAGAAGGTTAAGCTGGGGGCGGGGAGAGGCTGGAGCTGGGTGGGTCAGCTGGTGGGGGGGTCTACCTGCAGACGTGGTGAATGGCACTGTTGGGGGGTAATTATTGCATGGGGGAGGGGCTGAAAATCGGGGAAGCCCAGGACGGACAGGAGGGTCGGGACTTCCCCAGGAATTGTCAAGAGGTGCTGCAATTGGACCATTGGGGTTTGGGGGAGGGGGTGGCAGTACTGCTAGGGTCCCGGGTTCGCTGGCAATCAGGAAGCTAACAGTTCGGAACCACCATGAATGTTCAAAGGTCCGCTAGTTTCAGCTTCCTGGGTGAGAGTAGATTCTTAATGATATTCAGGCTGGTGGCCTCTGCCGTGCAGAGAGTGTGGGAGATTCTTCTCCTCCAAGCTCTCACTGAAAAAAAACAGTGTGAATTATTCCAGATTTCCTGCAAATTCAATACTTTGAATTTTTTGGGGAGAACTCCATCCTACCTTTTGAAACCAAGTGACAGATGCCACCCAAAACAACCTGTGTGGATTTCTCAGCAAATCTACAGAGGCTCATCACACTGTGAGCCAATTGCAAATCTGGCTTCCAAATGAGTGTTTCCAAACTCCTCTCTCTCAAAGGACATGCTTGCAATCTTCTCTCCAAACAATGCTCTCCCTCGGAAGTCTTCATCAAGGATCTACCTCCAGGATTTCAGTCTCTCCTTTCAGTGTTCCCCTGCCTTGAATTGCCATGTGCATTTGAGCTTCCACACAATCTCTCAGGTACCCAGCCATGCCAACTGAACACCACTGCAGCACAGACAGTGTTTGATTTACCCTTGACGCCTGGCTTCTCACCAAGTCAACTTTAAATCTGACCTGTGCAGCTATCTCTTCACTCAATGCATTTTCTCTGCTTTATATTTTAACTTCACTCAACAGTACTTTTTCAGCTTCTTGTTTTTTGTACTTTTAACTTAACCATCTTCCTGAGACATTTTTTCTTCAAAGCCTCTAGTTTCTGGACTTCCTTTTGTTATTTTGGGCAGTCTGCTCCTTGTAGCTCCCTTATCCTGTCCAGCTCTTCCTCGTTCCAGTTCACAGCTAACTCAAAATGTTTTTGTGTCCTCAGATGACTTTTGGTTGCTAAGCAACAGCTTAGTTTTCTTCTAAACCCTGTTAGCTTTAATGTCATAAACCTTCATTACCATGCACGCAGCTAAACCAAACTGAAGCCATTAACTATCTTAAATACAGAAACAAAACTTACTTTAAATGATGTTCTATTTAAATGATATCCTATTTCTAATACCCACAAATTTAAATATAAATTATGTAAACAACTTCTGTTTCCTGACAAATAGCAAAGCACATTTTTTTTTAAAGTTGTGAAGCTTGTAAATGTTGATGCTCAGAGACTTGGATGTATTCGTACAAGGGACACAAAGTTAGCACACAGGTATAGCAAACAATTAGGAAAGCAAATGTCATGTTGATCTTTATCACAAGTCAATCGGAGTACATGAATAAAGATGTTGTTCTACAATCGCAAGGGATTTTGGTGAGATGACACTGGAATAAGTAGTGTGTGCAGTTTTGGTCTTTATATTTATAGCAGGAGTCACATGCATTGGAGCAATGCAGCAACAATTCACCAGATTAGTCCCTGGGATGAGAGGGATGCCTTGTGAGGAGAGGCTGAGTAAATTCGGTCTATACTCGCTGGAGTTTAAAAAAATGAAAGGTAACCAGGTAGATAAGCCCCCAGTGAATGGGGAGGAGGGGGTGGTTACTGGGTAGTGGGGTAGGGGGGTGTTAGTGTAGGTGGGTGGGGGATGTTGGGGGCGTGGAATGGGAATGTCAACGATGGTTGTGGGAAGGGGGGTAGGAATGGATAGCCTCTTTTGTGGTTATGTGAGGGGGAATTAACTTTTTGTTCTGGTCAGGGGGGTGGGGTTCTCTAAAAAGTGAAATGGGTCTTGCCGGGTCAGTGAGGCCCCACCTCACTAGAGGCTCCAAATCTGGAGAGGACATTGGCATGTGGAGCTGGGAAACTTCACACTGGTTTCCTGTCCGAACCTCACATTTACAGAGGTTTTGGTAAGATTTCCCCATGGATACTTAAGAAATAGTTATGCTGCACCCCACTTCCAAAATGCATTTCTTGATTGGGTTGAGGGATAGGATGGAGCTGACTATGTGAATTCACTGTCAATTTTGATTTTTAATAGTATGTTTCGTGTACATTTCAGTACAAAATGCAGAAAGTGTTGATTGTTATCTATATCGATTGCACTGTGTAAGCAGCCATAATTTTATGGTTCTATTTTTCACTAATAGCCACCACAAAAAATGTATAATTTAATTTGTTCATCATTAATGGCTGTGGTTTTGCCTCTTCCACTGCTTAAATCCAAACTCTGAAATCCCTCTGCAGACCTTTTCATCTTACTAAACAAAAGCAAGTTACCATGGATGTTGGAATCTGAAACCAAAAGAAAAAATGCTGGAAAATCTCAACAGATCTGACAACATTTGTAAGGAGAGAAAAGAGCTGATGTTTCGAGTCCTAATGACCCTTTGTCAAAGCGTATCTCCCTCAGTATAACAGCATCGACAAAGGGTCATCAGGACATGAAACATCAGCTCTTTTTTCTCCTCACAGATGCTGCCAGACCTGCTGAGATTTTCCAGGATTTTATCTTTTGGTCTCTTTATCTTACTGCTTTGTTCTCATCCTTTGGGATGCTGCATGCAACCCAGAATTTTAAACAAGTGTTTAGTCACCTGTCCTAACACCTTTTTTGGCTCAGTGTCAGTTTTGATCTGATTGAGCATTGTAAACTGCCTTGGAACAATAGGAGTTACACAAATGTATGTTATTGTTGTTATTGGAAATGTACACCATCATAGCTAGATAGTAGCTAGCTATAATGGCAAGTTGTTTTGTTGTCATAATCCGTTAAGAAAATTCAATGCCCGCACCTAAATCTTTTTGAAAGTTGTTTCTTGCTTTTCCATTCAGAGCAAAGCTTGAATCAGTAAACAAGCTTTTCCTGACCAACTCAGTAAGATAATAAATCAGGCATATTCAAAAACAAATCTGTTTTGATTTTTCTTGATATGTCTTTCATCTGTATTTTAGTTATCTAAAATCACTGGAAACAAAATCTGTGAGATTCACAATGTGCTTTTTTCACTAACCATAAATGTATTAAGAGAAATGAGATAATGTTTTTATCAAGTAGCATGAAGCATTAAGCAACCAATTGCATTAACTGTCACCGTTCTTCATCTTCAATAATTCTGCATTGTGCTGTGCAAATAATATAAGCGATAATCTTTTCAGCTTTGTAATATAAGACCAGTATTTGAGATGAAGCACTGCTGGTTTGTGATCTAACATTATTACTCATTCATGTTAGCCTGACCCCGACTGGGGAAGGAACTGGGAAGAAAGAAATTTATAGTGGGTCACCAGGCAAACTTGCAATTGCCCCTCACAGCAATTTGTGGGTGATCAATCCTCAATTTTGGGAGAACCCTGGACAATTTCGGAAGGTCGGCAATCATGCTTTTAATCATCCTTTTGACATCCTCAGGACATATCAGTGGATTGCTTTTGAAATATTGTGTGGTAACACATGGTGGCCAATTTTAACACTTTATTCCTATCAAGTGTGATTCCCGCCAGCCTGAGTAACTTGTGGCTCAGTGGAGATCACCTTGATCTCCAAGTCAGAAGAATTTGGATTCAAGGCCGAGACTTGAATACAAAATCTTGACTGACACTTAACGCATGACACTATCTTTCGTAAGGGACAGTAAACCAATGGCCCTGTTTACCTTCTAAGGTGTAAGTAAAAAATGCCATGCCTTTATTTTATAGCAGAGCAGGAAATCCTTCTGGTTTTAATAAAGTACTACATCAAATGTTACTACACAAGACAAGTGCCCATGGAGTAGAGGGTAACATATTAATATGGGAGTAGCTAAATGGAAACAGAGTAGAATAAATGGGTAGTTTTCAGGTTGGCAAGTTGGAGTGTCACAGGGTTCAATACTGGGGCCCTAACTATTTACAATCCATAACAATGTCTTGGATGAAAGGACAGAATGTATGATAGCTAAACCTGGCACAGAACATGTAGGTAAGAAAGTTGTCAGAGAGGTAGAATCTACAAAGGGACAGATAGATGTGAAGTGAGTAGGCAAAAAAATGGCAGATGGAATGTAAAGTGGGAAAA